>JABFOV010002678.1:0-19001 GCA_022817685.1 Aradophagus sp. ZL-2020 | reverse complement strand
ATTTAGCAGAGCTTCGATCGCGGCGAAGCATCCTCGTAGATTCATACGTCGCAGTCCACTCGACTGAGGATCAAATAAAAAGCTTATACCGACGACGCTGGCAGTCGGAGGGAAATGTTCGATTTGTCCGACGTCGCTTCGCAAAGCTCCCGCTCACTTTGCTACGTTGAATTTCCCAAGCAAGACGGTGTAACGCGAAAGCTTTATGAAAGTAGTCTCTAGGTCAAACGGCCAAGTAAATTGGACCTTGAAGTAATGCTCTCGTATTCTCTTTCGGGCTCGCGATACATCCCCGCTTGCGCGACAAACTGACGTTACAATCAAATTAACAGTCAACCTCGAGAGCACTTTGGACCCGCCGAGTGCAATCATCGCACCATCATCGTCGATAAATAATTGATTGCCCGTCATTCGCGACTGCGAGCGCCGCCCCGGGTTCGCCTTTGTTCGGCTTTTCGCTCCAACGGAGCTGTCGCGACTTTGTTATCTTCCGATGAACCAACTTTAATTTAATTATAATCGTGGTTCGCCCGGCAAGGTTATCAAAAAACAATTCAGCGAGTATCAGGGCTAATAAGGTCTTTGTAAAGTGCCATTTAATAGGCAAAGTTGGAAAAATATTATTGATGGCCCTTTAAGTTTATAAAGTCATTCGCAAAGTTCGCAAGAATGTCGTAAGGATGTAAAATAAATTTGAATGTAAGTTACGCGCTGCGAGCAACTTGGATTACACGCTGAGTCTTTGGCAAATCTTTCGGCGAGTGCAAGGTTGTTGTGTTTTCGAAAAACAAACTTTCTCGGCGCAATTTTAATTCATCTTGTTTACTGATGAGAGAGCGGGAAACCTTTTTTTGCGCAGACATTATGGTGAATAACCTCGAATATTTATTTACGTCTGCTTTTCCTGCTCCGATTTGGAAACAAACATACTACATATTGAACTGAACGATCAAAATTTCCAAATTGTAAATTAGGAAGTTTGTTAATGTAGTTTAACATGAATTTGTATCACTTTCAAGAAGTTCAAGAAGTTTAAATCCAAAGAATAATAATGATTTTGTTAAATATAATTTTTTAAGACACTTTCGAAATACAAAGTTATTGAATTTCACTTTTTATTTTAAATATAACATCACATGCATAATTTTATTTTTCATTTTATATTTAATTTAAAACCACGACTTATCTTATCACTTACGACTTAATATCATTTTATCTCTAAAAATGTATACATTTGCATTAACTCGAAATTTGTAATAGTCCCAAGCATTTAGATGTTTCTGATGATTGATAATGATCACAAGGAACAATAGCAACAATTTTTCCGGGCTACATAAACGCAAAATTTTCGGAGATTTCCGATCCAGATTCGTAAGTTGAACCCATAACGAGGCGCGAGGTAGCGATAATTGGTTCATAACGTTTGCCGTCTTTCTCGTCCGGGTGGTGCGCTTCACCTGCTCGGAGCCAATCTTGAGCCGAAAGAAGCGCGCGCATACGTTCCTTTCATAGCCGGAACATGCACTCGTGGAATCTCGTTAGGTTAAATGAGGAAATCCTGAAGCCTCGGTTTACCGGTGCCGCGCTTGCTTAAGAACCGTAGTCAGCTATTTACGATGGATTTACTGTACGCTGGCGTAACTTAAACGTAGCGTGACGTAACACAGATACCAGGCGGCGACGTATATATACTGCGTCACCAATAGTCGCTAAACTTGCTGACTCGCAACTTTAAACTTTCGTCGACGAGAAATCATTCTGTCTCTGCTTTCCCCACCCCAACGCAACTTCTGTTTCCCGCACTCTTTACTATTTATTATTCGAAAACGAATAACGCATTGTCTGCTCCACGCGGGGAGCACTTGAAATTCGGCAACAACGCGAATCGTGATTTTGTCGCAAAAAAATCAGCGCGATACCTTGGACCAGTACTGCCGATGACTCGCGCGACTCTAAATTTCATTGGTGTATAATGAGAACTGAATTAATGTTCGCATTAGACTAAATTGATCGACATATAAATAATGTATTAGATCGCATTATTTAGTCTAATATTCGACACCAAAATAAGGATCAGGCTAATGCACAGTGATTGGCTATTCTGCTGGGCATTTGAATTTCCCATCAGGATGTATTTGATTTGTAATTACTTCCACGCTGAATTTGAATAAATATAATTAATTTGCATTATTCACTTGGATTCCTCATTTTAAACTTGGATGCATTTTGATACAGGTGACTATAAATGTTAATATATTAGAGCAAGTTACAGCAACTCCATAACGGTCCCCCGCACGTGGCGAAATTATTTATCCAACATTTATCCAAAAATCCGTTTATTCTCTCTGCATCTGTCAATTTTTTCATATTACTTCAATTCGTCAGGGTTACGCTAATGGACGGAACTTTACAATAATAACTCGAGAATATAGGACAAAAACGATCGCGCGGCAATTCATCAGAATTCCCGCAGGTGAAATAACTCCGAACTATCACAGTCACTCGTACTTCATTTTCCGCGAGTGTTGCTAAGAAAGATCGCACGAAGATAAAGAAATAAGAATCAACGGCAAATTACACATTATTCTAAAAACACGAATTCCATCAGCCGTAAAATGTAATCGCACTAACGAATCGGAAGCGAAGCGATCAGATTTAACACGAGATCCCGTGCGGGGATTTTGTACGAGACCTAATTTCGAAATCGACGTTACAAATTAGCATTATGACAGAAATGATCAGCGAGCAGCACGAATACGTCGAATTAAATGAAACGATCGTTAAATGCGTTAACCCAAATACTGTTTATACCGTGAATCCGGCTGACCAATCGTCAGCGACGTCGATCCGCAAAATCACTGCCGTCGCATTGTCCCATAACTCAGTGGTGCCGCATTTTCGCCAATCCCGAGCTAGATAGCCATCTTCCGATCCATTTTTCCCAGCCCGTAGATATCCATCGCGTTAATGTCCCGCTGCCTTTCGGCCCGAGAAACGAATTTCACGAGTGATCTCTATTTCGGTGCGAAAGTCGGGGTAAGAGGCCGACAAAGGGGAACGGCTCGTGATTGCGGTGAATTCGTAATTGCCGCCACTCGGATCAGCCGCAAACGAAATTGACACGACAGATGAGCACGAATTTTGAAAAACAAAAAAGTTGGAACGAAAGAAATTAAGGATAGAAAGAAGGAAACTAAGTCGGCAAATGTCTTCCACAACCCTTTCCGACTTTCCGATAGCGAGCGGGGGAAGCGAGATAGCCCGCTCGATCCATTTGTACGTCGGATGCATTATCCAGCGGAGCGTCTCCGGCACCCTTTTCTCGGGATAGCTCGGGGTTAGCGAATAAACGAGCCAGGCAAACGGCCGTTGCCATATTTTTCACGCCCTCTGCCACCTCCCTTCGCCCTGACTAGGTTCCTTCGGTTCGCGTCGAATTAGCCGAAACGGCCGGGTAAAAAATAAGCACGGAAAACGGAACGGAACGCAGGGCAAGTCGTTTCGCTGGCGACCGGAACTTCAAGGTCGGGCCGCGATCGATTGTTTCTGTTTCGCTGATACAAACGAGTTAGCGATTCCATTTGCGCAACTTCGGAAAGTTGCCGCGCCGTTTAGCCCGGCGCTCGTTACGATGCCGCGTTTGTTGACGCGCTTCCTCGACCGTTTATACAAGCGCTGGCCTCACAAAGAACAACACAATGGATGAAATTACTGTTTTTAACGGACGTTCGGCCGCGTAAACGTCGAACTCTGAAATTAATTTACTGCTGGGGAGGAAGTGCAGTGAAAATTAAGTTAACGTATCTGAGATTTTTCGCTTGATGTAAAAGACTGTTCCAGTTGTTTAATATCATTAAAATGGTTTCAAATTCGGTCCTTTTATTGTGTGTATTTTCTTTCTTATTTGAAAACTAAAGTTCAATCAATTTTTAAGAAGTCAAAAGGTTTCGTAGGATGCCCTTACGCAGAAGAAAAATTATGATTGTTATAAGATCGATAATTGAAAAAGTCTTCTAGAAATCGTACTTTTAACTTCAAATCTCCTCTCTTTATGAAATTATTTTTCAATCCTGTATGTGGTTTTTGTTTATTCCTTTTTGTACTTTTATATTGGCATTTAGAATGAAAAATGCTTTTCAATATATTTTATAAAAATATCAACTAATATTGAATTAGCGGAACTTATCGAATATGATTTAAACCTAATTTTAAATTTAATTTTAAATTCGAGAAAATTTTTCCTTGGTTGATTGCAAAAGTTAATTTTTATATTTCAACTTTCGTTTTTTAGATAAAGGAACTGATTACTATCGGTATCAATAAATTAAATTTTACTATTGCAAAACGCATTGAAATTCGCTAAAAAAAGTTCCTGCCATTACACGGCGTCATTGTGACTATTCACGGTTCTGAAAATAAGGTTTCCATCGGCGTAACGGCAAAGATAAGAAATAATGTCTGCGTGGCGCTTTCCAAAAGAAAAGTTTAAGACGATTTCGTGCGGTGTTGTCGATAATCCGGCAGTTCGTTATCCTGTTAAGAAAATCACCCAGTCAACATTTAAATAATAGCCCTACTGAATTAAAAAAACTTGCGTCAGTTCCAGAGCCCGGCGGCTAATTAAAAAGACGATTCCACCCGACAAGCAAAATTAACTCTGACTTCGATTTAAAAGAGAAGGAAAATGTTAATTCCCGACATTCGGTTCTCGATTTACGCAAATTAAAAGGTCAGAAAGTCTCGAAAGAGTTGCAAATGCGAACAAGTTTTTTTCAACTCCTATCTTACGGACTCAAATTTCCAAATGTATACGAAAAAAATTCATTAAAAAAGCTATTATAATGTTAAAATTTTTGTCTTTAAAAATAAATAAGTAATTTAAAGCGATGACTAAAACTTTCTGATGTAATAACTTTTACGATTGTGAACTGAACACACGAAATGAAGTTCTTGCAGTCGATTTCGGAATCGTTCGATTTCGATTACTTGAGGTATTTAGAAGGGTTCGACACAATGCACGAATTTGTGAACTGGGAGATTAGTTCTTTTGCGTTCGCTCTGAAACGTTTTTGTCATTGCTAATAAGACGGCACGAAACTCCAAAGAAAGAAAGTTAAGATGGTTGCAGAACACGAGGACGTCTGAAAGATTGATTAGTTTCTTTGATACTTTGTTCCGGCGACACGCAGTTGACGTCTCGTCTTCGATTCTGCATTGAATCGAGCGGCAGAAAAAGAGGAATGAAGAGATCCCGCACTTTTTGTAGCGTCTTCAGAGCAAATAGCGTCGTCGATCGGATTTGTAACGCGCTCGAGTTTTCGTGAAACCGCTGTGAATTTGTCATGCCAGTAGATTTACGCCAGCTGCAAAATTTAAAAGCGATTTAACCGGAGGGATATGTCACAATAGCGGGAGAAAAAAGGAATTAAAGAGTCGTTTCTTTGGCTCGCCGTCGCAAAAGACGTCAATTTTGATGTATCAATAAACGACATTTGGAGTATTGCCCATAATCGTGCTTTTTTTCTTTTCTTTTTAATCGTTCAATGAAAAAGACAAATTATCCGTAAGAAGATTTCGTTAATTAATGTCTACACTGGTCAAAAATGTTACTAATTTTCAAGTGAGTAAGGAACACTATAGGTTAAGAACAAGTCGTAGCAACTAAATAATTATTTTCAATTAGATTACAAAATTTACTTAATTTTAATGAATACTATGAATGTTGTCGTTGGACTGTTAATTTGAATAATTTTAAATAAAATCACGACGAAAACAATTATTACTTTATATAAAAAGAAATATTAATCATACGAATGTTGCAGTTAATAAAAAAGTTTGACTTTACTTGAAAATTATGAAATTGTGCATTTATACGAACACGAGTAAGGTTAAAGTCTCTTTAATGTTATGTAAATTATCCACTTTAACTGAGCGATAAATAATAAAATCACCATGTTTCGTGGAAAGCAAAAAAGCACCGAACGATTTTCATCTCGGCGATTTGTCATCATTCGAAACCGCTAATGCCGTCACAAAAGTCTGAAATCTAAGCTACTTTATCTTTCGGCTCGTTTATGAGCGTCAGGCTTTAACGATATGGATTTTCTATTTCAAGTACAGATAACATCGCTTGTCGGGGGAAATACTTATGTATATTAGCATCCTTTAACGTTCTCTCATTATCCTTTCGTAATCGCGAGCTTAACAAAACTCAATAACAACAAATTGACCCACATTTCGCGACAGTACATTAAACACTCGCATGCACGTATCAATTTTCAAGCGGCGCTTTATAACAAAATAGCCACTCGAAAAACAAAGTGACTCATTAACCCGGCGACTGATACCGTTCGCGATTATGATCGGCGTTTCCATAAACAATTCTTTTCCTCTTCTTCTTTTTCCCCATTTTATCCCCTTCTTTTATTAAGTATCTCGGTGGGTTCTTCCTCAACGAGTAATAACGAAAACCGCGCTGCGATTTGATCGATAAAAGCGCCGTTAACGTAATTGCGCGAGGGCAATCTCGATAAACGAATTTTCATTTTCATTCGTACTTTTGTCCGGGCAAATTTCGTCCTCCCGAAGATGAAATTAAAGCCGCCCTGCCACTTACCGACGATGTTATTAATTAACTTCAACCGTTTCAAAAACGTTCGGCGCATCTTGCCGTGAGAACGTAATCAATATCCCGCCGAAGGGCTTCCTACTTGTATCAAAGTTGCGCCTATAATTACTGCCACCGCGGTTGCCAATATGAAGTTAGTAACAATATTTATTGGATGATTATCAAATTGATAATTATGGCCGAATTGCGAGAATTCCGGGCATTCATCACGGGCGAATAGCTTTATGGACAGATCCGTGTGTTTAACGTAAATAACGACAGTGGATCGTTGAAAAAGAGCATGAATATTTAGCACATGTGTGTGTGTATTTTCAAAGAATGAAATTCGAGGTATTTCGCAAAACTTTTCAACGCAGTCGAGTATCAAGACGTATTTCGCTCAATCTTGAAGCAAGAATTTCAAGTTGATACTCAAGAAAAAAAGTTTCCGTCAAAAAGAAAACATAGATCCAACAAATTCTTGTAAAATGACGTTTATTTACGTACAATATCATGTTAACCAACATTGCTTCAAAAATCTTATTCAAGTAAATCCCGTTTAATCGCCAAGCCTGAAGATTCGCACCATTGGAATTAATTTCTGCAACTTGTGCAATTCTACAAACAATTGTCAAAGAATTTTGAATTCATTGAGCAGCACATTCGCCTTTCAAGCCGGGAATTGTGTTCGGGGTCGGATGAGAAAAAAATGGATCATTCGACGAGAACGAACGACGGTCATTTCTACCCTCGAACACGTTCTTGAGTCTCCGGCACTCGTACGGAACTCGTTTGAAGCAGGCTGACCCTGTTTCCGCACAATTCGAATTACTTCGCAAACTGATCGGGACATAATAGCGAAATACCGGATCAGTTCACCGAGAGAGAAAAAAAGAGAAAAAAAGGGAAGAAGCGAAAAATAGGGGGGGGGAGGGGGGAAGGTCGCGCGCGCACACACACCGACGCTAGGCCTTGAAATGACATCCAACGAATTACGAAATACTTGATCGAGTTTATGCGTTACTTTGACTCCCGCGAGTGTATGTGTTAAAAATAAGTCGATGAGAAAAAGCGGCGCTCACGAATCGCGGTGCCGGGACGTACGGCATTTTTCGCATTTTCCTACCGTCGTAAAAGACTTCCGACCGCGTCATCGGAAGCGCCGTCTTTGTCGGGGGTTCTTCGGCCGAGTGGCTCGAAAATTGCCGCGAGAGCGAATTGATTTCGCCAGCGGACATCGACGATGATTTGTTGCGGTGACGTGACTCAGGGCTTTTTCGCGAATATTAATCGCGGTGATTTACTCGCGAAACAGACTTCGAAGGGTTTGGGCTTAGGCGCCGGTGAAACAGCTACAATGCCGGCACTTTGAGCGCTGATTCAAAAGTGGTACGAGGCGTTTCCTGGACTTGACTGCCGTCCTGACGCAAATAGCTGGCTCAGATTCAGCTTCTGCATCATCGTTTAAACAATGCCGCTTTATCAATTACCGGGTTGCCCTGTAAAATGCATTACATGTCGCGCTATCTGAGCCCGATTATGCGTCCAATCGATCCATCGCGACTTGTAAGTTTCAATTAATGGTGCATGCATTGTGCCGCGTCAAAGCGCGCGACACAAAGGTCCGCGCAATTCGATCGCTCAGTTAATTTACGGTTAATAAAACGCGCCAACTGCCTGGCAGTTTCAAAATCGAGTTCTCTTAGCCAGCTCGGTTTCGAAGAAAATTGTAGCTGAAAAAGGGATCATGTATTTGGATTTGTATATTATGTGTGTAGAAAAGTGGTAATCAAGTGTAAAAATAATTGGGTGGATTTCATAATTGGAATTCTGAGAACTATTATTGCACATATACGAAGTTATTAGTTTAACTGATGGGTGAAATAGCGAAAAAACAAATTAGTGAAATTCATAAATGGACTAAACAAATTGAGAATTATAAACGTGGTTGTTTGTTAACCAATATTTGCAATGGAGAAAAGTTATTTAAATTCGAACATAATCATAAAATCTCTGATTGACTCAAATCCAAAGATTCACTTTAATTTGGTAATTCATTTTTCGTGTACGCATCATTAATGAAAGAATGAAACACGTCGAGCAGTCTCATTCGTTCTTTCGATCGTCAAATCACATCAGCGATCAATCAAATTTGTTAATCGGCTTTAACATAATTATTCAATCATCCAAAATATCTCAACGCGCGCAAATACTCGGTAACTTAATCACCCGGATTGTCATCGTCTCGCTATCAAAATCCAGAACGATAATTACTCGTCAAGACTCGCTTGACAAATTACCCACCGTGCATCCACTCCGCGACTGATCAAAGCAGCCGGTCGATGTGCGCCGAAATTCGAATCGACAAAACAATTCGTTGCCGATCGGCTCGTATCTTTGAAATCTTCGCAAACATTTCATTGCTCGAATTCCTTGACAATTGTCCTGACAAAGTGTATCAGAAGAGAAATTTCTAGTACAAACTGTTTAGAAGTCCATTATAAATTACCAGGATCGTGGAGTTTGCCACATGGCACATGCCACGAGTTATGAACTTAAAACAAACATAAACTTCGAATATGAGGAATGTGACAAAACAAATACATTTGGTAAGGAAATTGTAATCTTGTATCTTATTGTTGGACCGTGTGCCCAAGCCTACATTAAATGGAAAATAACTAAGATTAATAAACATTAAAGTAAATATTAATTATTTAATTCACTTTCCGTTGTTATTTTAACATCAAAAAGTCATTATCAATGCAGATGGTAGCTTGAACATACGCATTCAAAATGAAAGATTTTGTATCAAGAAAAAAATAACTCTACCACAAAGCTACATATCATGAAGAAAATAGAGATTTATCAGATCATATAAACACGGCATTATTCGATGTTCCAAATAATAATTAACTAAAATGGGACAGTAAATCTACAGTATATGTAACTGGCACTTGAACACCCTCAATATGTTTATCATTTCTCCAAAACACCCCCATATTATCGGTCCGTCGTACTAAATCGAACTAATAATTTCGTCCATCTAATCGACTCGTAACATAAACGGGCCCTCGCCAATACAAGCGAAAAAATCTTCTAAATGATAATGTCTCAGCAGTTTTGACAATCTCGGCGCGTAAGGTTGGGGGGCTTACGCAGACGGAATAAAAGACGGAATAAAAGTCGGGATTATTTCGGGCAACGGTCATCGGCATTAAGACTCGATTTGGCGGAATCGCGGCGGAACGAATCGATCATGCGGGCTCCCGGGAGCGGGGACGGTTTACAAAGCTGCGGATTATTTAGGTAGTCACAGAGGATGATCATGAAGCCAACCATTATGTTACGTCACATCCCGACTTCCATATGAATAATTCGAGCCGTTACGAAGTCTATGTTTGACTTCGCATAAAGGGTAGATAACCGCGCCGATGATGTCGTGCTACGCATACACACACGCCCACACACGTGCAAACACACGGACGGGCACGCGCGCGCAGACATTGACAAATACGTGAGCACGGCGCTGTCTTTCGCTCTAATCTAAATGTTATGAATTATGAGATTAACGGCAAAGTGCTACTTACAAATCACAATGGCTACTTTCGAGCACCGCAAATTTACTCCTCGTTAACGTTTATTATAGGTGCCGTTGAAATCGCGCTTATTTGACAGTCCAAGCACGGCGCTGAGTAATAGCCACCTGTCAAATATTGCTCTTTGTCTTTGCGATTGTTTATGTGAAAATTTAACATTAGGATATGTCGTATTTCACAGGAGAAGGTGCTTGAATTTCGAGCTCGAGCTACGTAGATGATTTATTTGATTCCACTGTTTAACCCGTTACTCCCGAACGTACGAAAAATCGCGCAACTTACTAGCGTCGGACTTTCAAATTTCGTAGCGGCGGAAGACAAGTCTTTAAAGTTGAAACAGTATGTTCTTTGACTTCGAAGGATTATTAGTTATTATATTACTGAGAATTGCAACGTTGCTGAATTCAATTTTTAATCACAAATAAGACTAAGCAATCACGCGATTCAAAAAAAAAAATCTTTTGTATTATTCGATTTCGTTGAATTTGTTTTACTCGAATTCGTTTCGCGGTACATTGATGTAACGCAGACTATCAAAAGAAGTGACCAAAATGCGAAAAGCAGTAGTCGGGCAAAACATACGTGGCATCGGAAAAACTTGATTATCAGGACACCTACATTATGACGCTTCATTTGATGCAATTCCAGGCGCAGTAATTTGCCTGGGCCAATATTAACTTTAGTCATCGCGCCGACGTTAAAGTCCCCGTTTATTTGCCATTTCTATTTTTCCCTCATTTGCATAAACATCTTCGGGATCGCATATCTCCGTTTTGCGTAAACAAAAACCGCACTCGAGCACAAACAATCGTTTCATCCTCGGCGTACAATTTGCCCGCGTTCAAAAATAAACATTCAATTATTCAAGTCGAATCACGAGGACGCGGCAAATAAATAAACTCGCATGTTACGAACGCTAAGTGCGGAATAATTTAGTCGCAGCCGAACGAAAAGTGTCTTCCACGTTAACAAAGGGACGAGTGCATTTGAAAGGCTAATAAAATCTCAAGATATTTCGCCCGGGCCGGTGCGCCTCGTGTAGCTTTTCCGCCTCCAACATTCCCGTACACTTATATCAGAACTGAATTTGTAAGCTGAAACTCGTCCTGAATAAACGATAAAATTTTCCCCTAAATTTAGTCGTTTGCGTCCCTGTCCGTCGCGTTATTTCTAAACTCGCCGGTGCACTTCGCCCGACGAAATATTTTATTTGCCTCGTTGACGATTCGCATAAAACGTCTTAATACCGTCGGATTTCTTTTCAGGCGCAGACTACATGGCCTCAAAAGGATGGAAATAATACACAGAATACTCGACAAATTAGGATACATAGGACAAATAATGCATTCATATTTTAGTCGGTCGTTCAAATGCAGTGTCGGGCTCGGGAATGCATTTTTCGTTCTGTTGCTTTTTTTTCTACGGCTTCTTCCTTTTAAGGATCGACGAGTTTATTTATCGATGCTGAATCGATTTGCGCTGGTTTATAAGTTAAGTGATACGGCAAACTTGATTATTTTTTGTAATTACGCGCCAACGAGTCTGGAATTCTTTAATCTAATTGTATACAAGCAAAGCGAAACGTAATTATTTTCCCAAGATTCAGATTCGTTGGCTGATGAAATTGTATTCTTAATCTGTCAGATAATTGTTAGACAATCGTTAGCATAGAAAAGATGTGGCAATGTGTTCACCGTTGGGTACTCCGAACGTATCCACTGGATTAACTTTATTTATTGATAAAATGATCATGAAAAGCATTTAGTGGATTCAACAAAGGTATATATGGATGAACTAGTTATTAAAATAAAGTAAATATAGATAACAGAGTTGTTTGATGCACAAAGACAAATGGAGCATTAATTGCCACATTATAAGTTTGGTCAATTAATAACGTTGAATAAGGAAAAATTCATAAATAAACTTTCACGGTGCAAAATATTAACGAGTTTTAATATGCGTTAAGACATAATTTAATAATTTATTGAATTATTAAAAAATTAAAAGAATAATTTCTAAAATTATCGTACACAATAATAAGTATTTAGTAACTTTTTTTATCTATTACCATACAAAAGTAATAACTGTTACACTTCGGTCTCTGTTTTTTATGTATAATTCTTCTGAATTTATAAATATATTATTTATAAAATAATCGTTAAATTTGTAACAGCGATCGCTGAAGTCTAATTTCAAACATTTTATTTGAATTCGGGAGAAGCTTCGGACAAGGGTTAAACTTAAACATGTCAAGAAAATTATTGATAATCCATACAATATTTAATCAAGACAAAAAGCTATCGATCCACGTTGAATTTATAATCAACTTCTCTAAGCCTAATTGCATAACTATTGTTTACCAAAACACTACGTTTGATAGCACTAGTTGGGTAAATTAGTTTGAGCTTCCGAATTTACTTGTTTATTTTGATTAAATATTTAATTGCATTATAAAGACCATTCCTTATTTTTTTCCTAGTTGAAATATGAACATATAAACTCGAATGAATTACATCAAATTTCAAAGATATAGTAGCAAGAAAATTTAAAAATTGCAATTGTTAAGATTTCATGTCTCATATTAAAAAAAAAAAAATGAGTTTTATGTATATTTTTTATTTATAACAAAAGTTTACACAAAATCTGACGTCTCAATTCCTACATTTCATTATTTAACAAAAAAAGATCCTTTTTGCAAAAAGAACTATCGAAAAATCCACGAGCCCAAGCAAAAAATTACGTGAATCAGTCAAAAAATCTGCGTCGAACCCAATATAAATGATTGGAAATTCGTTCCGATACAAATAACAATTAACCAATGCGAAAAGCAACGTCAATCACTGTGATCAGTGCGGCCGTAATCACTTCATTGACAAATTTTGTAAGTGAAAAAGACGGGCAACAAAGCCCGAGGCCGTTGGAGTAATAATCAATCGGCGAAACAGCGAGCCATCGTGAGGTTGACAGTCCGTCTAAAAATACACCGACAAGCCGATCGCGCCGCATCGATCCCGCGCGAGCTGTGCCGAAACACGCCGAGGCCCCCGCAAACCCCGCGGAGTAATCCATACCGGGCGCGTCGTAACTTTTTAATTGACATCTTCGTGCCGCGACCCCCAAGACGGGCGGCGGCGTCTGCGGCGCGAGGCCGATGGCGCCCGGGCTAACTCAAATTGAGAAAAGTGTCGCGTCCCGGGGCCCCGGCTATGAAATTATGCATGAATTTTCCGTCACGAGCGGGAGGCATAAATCTGCGCGAGACAAAAGCCGCCGCGGAATGTGAGACGAGGGCGGGAAAAAGCGCCGGGGAAAGGAGTCGAACGGAAAAACCGTGGCCGAGGGGGCGGCGGTCGGCGGGGAGTTTGTGCCGAACGGGCCGAAAGACCGGGGCGACGGGCTGAGAAATGGCCGGGGTGAAAAATCGCTGCGTTTGGGCGCCGGCGAGAAAAATGGCCGATAAGCCGGGCCGCGGTTAAGTCCCGGAATAATTGCGGCAGATGTCGCGCGTGAAATGCCATCCCGGCCACGGATCCAGAAAATTGCCGGGGCGTTCGATTACCGGCGTAATAAACTGGCTGATCGCGCCGATGACGCGGCTTTTTAATGCGATTTCGCACTCGGCGCCGCGCGAACGGCCATTCATTATCGCCGGCGCCTTGCCGAGATTGAACAGGGGATTTCTCACAATCACGTGGCGACAGCCGCGACGACGGCACTGATATTAATAGAGACGTTTCGTTGTCAATGAATCGGCGACCGACGAATTTTAGATGCGTACCGTGCTGATACTTGGCGACGAATTTCAAAGGTCGGGCTTGCGTCAACGACCAAGTCTGTAGCGATCCACGTTATTATGTTTCTGATGGAATATTTGAGTGTAATGGAATACTGCAATTGTTTTGAGTAAGAGTGCTGAATGTTTCATTCGCGTTTTTACGATTATTACTGTAATTGATGAAAAGATTGGATACAAGATTTTGAAAATTTTTAATATTGAAGATACTTTTATTGATGAATATTATTGAAGAAAATCAATTTTTTGACTTGTGTTGCTTTAATAGGAGAAAAGAATCAAAATTCAAAATTAAATTCCTGTACATTAGTTTATGAAATTTCGTTTTATTATTATTATTATTATTTATTTAAATTTATGACATTCATTTTTATTTAAATGCAATGCAAGTATATTTAATTTTACAGTAGAATTTCGGGAAGTGTATTTAATTCAATAATTTATTAGTTTTAAAAACAAATTTAATAGATTCACAAGGAAGGCAAAAAGAAGCATAACTTATAAAGATAATATATTTTGCATTGCCATATTTCTAACTGTATATTATATACAATATTGATCTGTTATTATAAATTCGATTATCTTTAATGCATTTTCAGATTTCGAAAAACATATCCACGAAAATCGACGCAGATTGAATTTAGTTAGCTTAAGAAGATTTTATTTAAGAATGTATAAATTCTATTTATATTAAGACGATTTTGTTCACGTCAGCAGTATTTCATTAGACTTTACGATTCCTCTATTTCCACAGAATCGCTTACGTTTGACAAAAGATTTACGTTACAATTACTTGCAAGAACGTCTGAACTTCCGCAAGAAAATTGTATCTATATTTCTTTGATCTCATTCTTCTTCAATTACTGAAATATATACACAAAGAAAAAAACTGAAAATAATAGCAATTGAAAATCATGATCGCGATTACATTTGCACAGAGCTAAGTTAATTTCGCATCATATTTTACCTAATTATGTATAATTGTATATAATTATATAAATGATATTACGATAAATCAGCAATAAACATAATTTTATTGTAATCTCAAAAATGCTAAAAGAAATTCGTGGATGTGTTTTCAAATAATATATTATTTACCTTTATCTCACACTTCAGAATAAAACGGTAATTTGACTTTGAAAGACAATTTTATATTTTATTTGAAAACACATTCAAAGCACTTGGCTTCAGTCTCTTCCAAATTCTTCCTCAGTCCAACGAACCATATTATTTCACCATATTGTTTCTTGGTATTTGAATAATTTTAAATTCGCACGGCTACTAAAATGACAAAATTAGCAAAGAAAATATCAGTATCTTCCAATGCAAGAATTATCTGAATATTCGAAATGATTTCCATTGCGATATCGGTGATTCCACTGAGCTAATCCGGCAACGGGTCTTCGACAAACGAACATCTATTGTCACTAAGCAAGTTTCAATTACATTTATCGCAATTCAATCCCCCTGCATCAATACTCCCCCCCCCCAGCCCTTTCATCGATTAATATTCAATGAAACATTTGGAAATATGCTTCTCAATTTCGCAAGCCACTTAATGTCGTAATTGAATCAGTTACTCAAGACTTTTGGCCCCGACACTAGCGACAAAAGCCGATCCAACTGCATTAGCCTTCTTCGCTCGTATAGTCACATTCAGTCAATTATATTTAGCAAGTTTGCCAAGCGATTGGCTTAATTGAAAGGACCACGATAATTTAATAGGCTCGCGTGACAAAGCCGGTTGGCCGCGTGGTCAAATAAATTCCGAGACAGTGTGACCGCGGGAGCAAACAAAACTGAGCGAGGGCCGCGCGTGGACGGGAAAAAACGCTCAAAACGAATGGGGAGGGGGGGGGGTGGCCGAGACAAAGGGAAAAAAATTTTTCCGCGTCGGAAACCGAATTCGTTTTTGATTAATGACTTTGATATTCGATCCGCATTAGTTTAACTAACGAGGAGTCCGTTTCCGGACAGGCGGCCATAAAAACTCTTTATTACGGGATTCTTATCGCGTTTCATCACCGTTACTGCCGTTTTGGACGTTCCGTTAAATAACGGGATCATTATTTTCGCTTAACGAAAATAAAACGAAATAACAGCCAGGGATGAAAAACGCGAACGGTCGGTGGGGGCCGCGCGAAATCAAATTACTTGACAATGTTTTACGGCAGTTTTATTGGCCCGAATGAAATTAGTAAATTATTGCCACGCGGGATTTCGATAATGGATTTTTTAACGATACGAATCACAAGGTTAAACACGCTCAAAAGTGGCGTTGGGTTTCGTTTGCCATTTTTATTTTTCAATTTTTCAATTCTGTTTCTATCACATGGTGAGAGAATTGGTAATTTATTGTAAATATATTCATTCGCATCAATATGTTTGATTCTACATAATAAAATTGATAACTTGGACTAGACGTTAAATGACTCTTGATTATGTTGAAGGGTTTAATCTTTTAAAATCTGACTTCAAAAGAACGCGATTTAATAAATAATGAGATCCCGATTAGTTTCTTTCAAGTAAGTATGATTATGAAGCAATCTACTGTTTTAAAATTTAGATTGATTAAGCTTAGGATACCGTGTTTTACTTTACTTTCTTAATTTAACTGGAATTGCAATTTCATGATAAATAATAAAAATTATGCCACGATTCACAGTTGTAATAATAATGTTTTTACATATATACATACATAAACACATAAAATGATTAATAATAGGTTTAAAGAGGTTAACAAATTCATGATCACGTGACACACCTTTGTGCGCTTGCGTATCAAAGTAAAAATGCATTTTACAATTAACAAATTCAGCCAATAAATTTTTGTTCCAGTTAAGAGCGTAAATAATGAAATCAACTTAAGTAATATCGATTGAGAGGCAAAGTAAATTTCGATGATGTTTTCTGTGTCACGTATAACGGTGTCTGCTTAACAAAACCGGATGAAAAATTGAATTCCAACGGTGCAACAAAGTGCGAGGAATAGAAGTACGTATCGATGGGTATTTAGTGTGTTATTAACGGCAGAAATTAGAACTTCGGCTCGGAAGAACAGCTTAATAGGATATTAAGCGACGGATTGGAAAGGAAGGTTGTGGAAATTAGAAAATTAGCTTTCAAGATTTCATGGATTCTAGAACATGCGACGGCGAGAGGATGGCTTCAAAAATTTCAATACCGATCAATGATGAGAGAAATTACGTCGAAAAAGCAGACAGTAATGTCATTAGTTATTTTCGTAATACAGAAAAGGGATAAATTAAACAGGAAAACATTTTTCTATACGTAACGTGATGACAAAGTGGATTTGCCATTACTCTTTGAAGCACTTCGTCTATTTTTCTTCGTGTAAATGCAAAGAAAAATAGACGAAGTTGCACAATAATTTAAAAAAAATTCACTTTTTTAACTCAAGAGTACTGTAGTATCTCGAGGGGTCTAAAAATAATGTATATACAGACTTAATATGAATCGCGTATCTGTTCTAAAAAAAGAGAGAAAAAAAAACACGAAATTAGAGTGAAGTACGAACTTTGCGAAATCATTTATGTTTATACCCCAACATTCTCCAAATAGAGACCACGTGTACTAATTAAAAATAACAAAGTATTACAATTGTATCATTACTTGTCATATTATGATTAATATTTTACACATGCACTCTCTCCAAGTGTCAACTTTCCATCGAATTTTGTTGAAGTTGAAGAATTCAAAAAACTTGGATAATTATAATGAAAAGCATAATTGTTCTTGCAAAGTTTTGCCATTATGAACTTAGATAAATTTTATATTCAACGTAAATTTTAAATTTGACTTAATTTATTTAAACTGCCATCCATAGCAAGCATTAACTATAAATTCATAAAATTGAAATGTAAATAATAATAAACTAACATTTTCTTCAACTTCGACATTCAATCGAGGACATAAGATTCACAAGTACGTGATAAAAACTATGAATGTGAAAATTAAATTTAATGAAGTTATAATTAATAATGAAAACATCGGATATCTGTGAAATAAAGTTTGCCTAAATATTTCTATATTTTCACATGTTTCATAAGTAAACCTTGTATTTTTAGTTCACTCTCCAAGCGTTTAACCCCAGAAAATATAAACATTTTAAGATTAACTTACGTTTATCTTTCAAATGATATGTTTAACCTGCATCTAGTTGAACAATAGTTGTGCTTACCTGAAACAAAAAGGAATTTTCATTTAATGCTATTAAGCCTGTACCAAAAACAACTAATGTATTGAAGAAATTAAATAGTTTAATGTTAAAAGCAAGCGTAACGGTAGATATATATTTTCTGAAAAAGTTCACAAAGTCAAGGCAAACGCAGAAACAATTAGGAGCGGAATAGTCCCTCTGGGTAAAGATACTTTCGACTTTCTCAATCGATAATCACGACACCTGTGATTCTACAGCAGAAACTATTTCGCGACAATTCATTCTCCACGTTTCCGATCATTTGACTTCGTTTTTCCAGCTGCTCCAGTTCTATGCTTTTGTAAAAGCTTTATTATAAGAAATAGGTATACTTTATACAGGAAGTTTCAATCTGTTTTTAAAATATGACTTTAAAAAAGGTTTTTTTTTTATTTGTCACAATTGTTAGTAAAAAGATTTCAATTTTACTTTTAAAAGATAATAACGTTGTAAACAAATAAAGAAAATCCACTTTTGAAAATGAATCAAAATAATATCTAATCCTACCCAGTCCGTGTAGTGATACCGAGTGACTAATTTCAACACAAATTATATTATGAAACATTAAGATACATTTAAAGACCATTACTTGACTTAAAAAATCATCTAAATGATTGATGTTTAAAATAAGTAGAAACGAAGTTATGAGAATGTAATTCTTTTAAGCCGATCCAGCTCAATTTCCGAGCGGACTGACGCGAAACATCGTTTACGCATCGTTGCCGCGTGGATCCGTCCGGCGGAGCTAATGATTCAAATGACGC
The DNA here is from genome assembly GCA_022817685.1 of Aradophagus sp. ZL-2020. Lineage (NCBI taxonomy): Eukaryota > Metazoa > Arthropoda > Insecta > Hymenoptera > Scelionidae > Aradophagus > Aradophagus sp. ZL-2020. The sequence goes on along the minus strand of JABFOV010002678.1, from coordinate 22 downwards.
GATAGGGCGGGAAGTTTGTCTC
>JABFOV010002677.1:0-19002 GCA_022817685.1 Aradophagus sp. ZL-2020 | reverse complement strand
GATTTGTGATATGATTTCATTATATTCTCTGTGATCAATTAGTCCATTAAGTTGTTACTGTTGATACATATGTTAGTGGTATTATCTGCATTAGACTTGCTATCGATTTATTGCCAAGATATACAACCGTAAGTTTTTAACGTAAAACGAAACAATACATTTTAGTCAGTATAACAAAATCGCCAAATATTTTCTACATTATAAAATATCAATTTAGTTTCCAGCGTTTTATTCATCATCAAATTCGACCTTCACCTATACAATTTACAAAGTAAAATTGTATACTTCGTTATTTTCAATAAATTTTTAATAGAAAATTGAGAAAAAAAGTGTAAAATAACGCAAAGTGTAGCTTTGTGTTTATAAATTATTTTCAGTCAGAAATCGTTGGTAAAAAAAAATGTCGAGTATACATCGAATATAAATTTTCATTGTTTATAACAACATTGTAAGGGTAGTTAATGACGTCACGACATACAAAAATTCCTAAAAATCCAAAATTGTTTTTCACGGTGCAAAAAAAGTTTTCTTACCTTCAGCCGGGCAGAAATTTTTCGCGCATGACGATCGCACATTATTCGCAGTTATTCGATAGTTCAACACCGATATAAATTGGAGAGATTATTCTCCGAAAAATAAACGTCACAATGTTGATCTTTTAGAATGAAAAATGTCACGACAAACAATGTCCCGAACGAGCGTAACTTTCATTCGACGAACATTTTTCTCCTTTGCGCCAAAGCAAACGCAAACCGCGTAAAATCAGGAAGATAAAATTAGAAGGGAAATTCATTAAATTGTATAAAAGTTGTCGACGGACAGAGAAAGCGGGGCTATGCATGAGGGAGAGAGAGAGAGAGAGAGAGAGAGAGAGAGAGAAGGGAAGTGGCAATGTACGCGACAGAAAACGGCAACGTCTCTGTTAGTTTCGGGAGCTGTGACAAAAACAAGTTATTCCGCGTTCGATCTCGAGCCGTGTTTTGCGCTTCACCAGTGCAGCTCGAATGAACTTTGCTGCCACACAGACGGCGAGCTTTTGAGCTTTACTTTCCTTACATCGCTGCTACAGGAAGCTCGGCAAAAGTTAGTTCGTTAAACGATATGTCTAATTTCGCGTCAAACCATGCTATATATTTAACGGCACCTTTTATTTGAAAACAAACGTATGAATTTAACAATTGCTTCTTTTCTTATCTCTGAAATCCCATAGACAACATTTTTATTACTTTTAACTAATTTTGTGTATATATGTTCAATATAATAACGCTTTGTTATTTATTTATTTAATCTAATATAATTTAATATTATAACAATAACCGTTCTGAAAATATTGTGTATTTTACTCGCACGCAATAAAGATAGATAATAATTTTGAGTTTCTTTGTTTCTTTTTTTATGCATTTTGATAATTGAAACATTTGATAATGTAGTTCTTAAATCATTTTACGAATCTCAATATTTTTCCCTAACATAATTCGGTAGAAAAAGATGAATTGAACAATCAGTTCTTCTCAGGAATTCAGAGGAAATCCCTTGTAAAATGTTTTTAATTCCTTTCTCATTGATTCAAGAACGCACAGTATTCCTTGCTCGTTGAAACATTTTTTCATGGAACAAGCTGTTGAAATTGTGAAGAATTTTCGAATAATATTCTCCGTCCATTGTCCTGAAATCGTTCGCATATTATTTACCGCTATGTTAAAACGCAACATTAAACCTGCGAATAAATAACGGATAACTAAAATACGCAGCTGCTTTCGTCTAGACTAGGTGACTTATTTTAAACGCTGGCTAACGATTTTAAATGTCAATTATTGCCTCGTTGGCACGGAAAGAAAGAATTCTAAAAAAAAACTGTAACGTTGACTATAAATATTGCGACCATATTGCTAATTAAATTATTTTGCAAAAAAATCAACGTGTTTGCAAATACACTTTGCAAGTGTCACTTCGAGATATTCAATATCTAAGATGTCAGCAAATTTTTTATTGTTACAATTCAAGACAGCTGTAGTGTTTTAAACTTCAAACCTGTCCCGAGACACTTTTTTCAAAGCGAATAATTTCTATTTTTATGCACTTTGAATATAATCGCAGACACTCGAATTTCCGCAAGGGTTGTAGCTTTCTATCCGCCATTTTTTGTCTATATTCGAATAAACGTTAACGCCACGTGCAACGCGACCGTATCGGAAGCGTTTGAGCCACCGGGCAATTCGTTTATACCCGTGGCACTTTAGCCGGCCCCATTTTTGTCCCGGCGAAATTTACTGCGATTCGACATTTTTTGCGCGACCCCGTTTCCGAGTCAAGATATCCAGTAAACCGGGATGAATCTGCTTTACTTGAAGAGCAATATAAAGTATTTTTTGTTGGCCAAGCAGTGCACTGCGGTGAGAGGCCGCGAAGAAAAAAAAGGGGCTCGTTTTTGTCGCCCCCCCTCCCCCCCCCCGCATTACCCGGCAATAATAAATTTACTCGGATCCGAAGCCTCGATCGCACTAGTCGACCTTGTTCCGCGTACATTGTTGGTATTGGACACCCTCTTAATGTGATTACTTTTGCGCGGCGAATGAAAAATGTGGCCACTTCGCGCCAGATCCATCCGGACTGATGGAAGAGAAAATCTTTTCTCGCCACTTATCCGCGCCTTAATGTTCACAATCCCTCCTCCCCCGTTTTTTGCATCTTTTACTTCGACGTGTTCGCGTTGTCGTCGCTGTAATATTCGAGCGATCTGAAATTCACGGTGCCAATCTCCGTCGTAAAATCGACGAAAAATGATTGTTGCGATAATTGACGTTAACCATGATTTATAGTTCTCGTAAAGAACGGAAGTTCAGTTGTTCAGTTTCAATTGGAATGCAATGTTGGATATATTAGAACTTTGCAACGTTTTGGTTTCCTTTTTGAGGGAAACGAAACGAAACAACAATTTCGAAAAGAAAACAAGTTTGAATTTAAATATTTTTGAAAAACAGCGTCGTTTAATGCAGACAAATTGATTATTATTATAAAAGCTTGTTTTTCATCAATCAAATTTTATTGTCAACTTTATAAGTCAAATAATTATACATGGTAATTTTAAGTGTGCACTCAGTGTAAACTTGTGGCTGCAAAATATTTACGCTTTGATTAAATATGAATAATAAATGAAAATAAAAATATTGAATTAAATAAAAAATAAAAAGGTTAAATAAGCGCGGTGATAAAATTTATGATTAATACGCCACTTGAATTTTTAGATCATCGCGGGAACAAAGAATATGATTAAACGTGAAATTAAATACCACTACTGGTTTTAATCTTTCCGCTCTCAATTTTTCAGATATTTTATGTATGATAATTTGCTCGCGATGTTTCCGACTCGTGTTTTTTTAATGATACAAACGTTTTTGACTCTTTTTTAATACGAAGAAAAGAAGGACGAGTAATTAAAAAGAGCAAAGATTTCGCTATTATCACGCAAATTTTTTTTTCGTAATTTTAACTCGAGAAAAAAAAACCATCCGAGACGTAAGTCATTCCCAACCCGTCTAAACCCGTCACATAACTCTCATTATAAAAAAGCATTAAAATGCATTAAAATATAAAGAATATGCAAGAAGTTTGCAACATTTATTTGCAACGAATTTTCAATAAAATATCATTTCATCCATGGACAATCAAAATCAGAACCTAAATTTATATCAGTGCCATGTAGAATGAAATAATTCATTTTTTCGTTTACTTTCTTCGTGAGAGGCTCACCTTTTTTTATTTAAAATTCATTGCAAATGAACGTTGCAATCTTCCTGTGTTTATATAAGAAACTATTGATCCGATTTTAATTATACTTTCTACTTTTTAAAAAACTTAATTATAATCTTTTTGATTAATGAAATAGTATGCAAAAATATGTATTTCCCTCCCCCTTACTATTCGCGTGATTTCGGAGAACATAGTTGATGAGAATAAACGATGGTACGCGCGGCAATGTGACCTATTTGATCACAGCCCGGACCTTGGCGGCTGATGAATCGGTGCAGAACAATAACAACGGCATCCACGTCGTCTTCAATATCTCCTCATTTAGACCCCGTCGTCTGCAGCCAGGATTTCGTCTCTTTAATCTCCTCGTCAGTACGGTACCCCATTCTTTCGCCGCCATTATCATTTCCACGTTGGAATATTACACGTCTTGACTTTTTAAAATAATCCTTTGTTAAGTTTCTATTCGTTTTATGCGTCACCTTTGCTGCGCGACGCGGTCTTTGTCGTGCATTCGGACGTCGAAATTGGTTTCGTTCGGGGCAACAAAACGCAACGTCTATCTGCCCGGACCGGCGTTATTATTTATATTAAGATTAATTCCGCTAACTTTGGATTAAGTGTATATTGAATAATCAATCTTAATGTCGCGACCTGGCATTCCGAGATTGATATCATCGGGCCACTAAACTGCAGATTAAAGATCTTAAACAATGAAGACAAATTAAGACAAAATGGTCGACTTTTATTCTTCTTTATTGTTTTCGTAAAATGTTGCCTGCAGAAATTGACGGGCTGAATAGATCACTTTCTTCTTCGACACCTTCAATTTCGTCGAACCAATTCAATAACGTCTAGATCGCTGCTGGTGTTTTAATGCACGATTGGGAGAAAATATCATATTCAGCTCCTCAAATGAATTGCGATACATCGATACCCGTTTGATTCGAATTCAGTCCAAATTCAAAGACTCGATTACGTTTAAAACCAGAAATAACAATTTTTGATAGATGATCGTGTTATACAATAGTTCCGGACACGGCGGATGAAAATGTTTGCATTTCATATTTTTTCCCTCCCACATGTTTAATATTTCAATTTCGAAATGGCAAGAAGAAAAGCGGATCCTCGATTTATTTTCCTCCGGTAAACATTCGTTTTAATTTAAAAATGTAAAAGTATAAATTAATTGGACACTCGCTCCGCGTCTTGGACCATAAAAAATTACTCGAACGAGCATGAGCCGGACCTCGAACACGTTTTGCGAAAATTTAATTAAAAAATAATACCAAGTGCTTGTCGCAGCGGCGTAACCTATTATCAATTACCGAAGATAACTTGAATTTACCGTGCCGACGCACGATGATTCAATTAAACTCGAAGAAACAGACGATAATATTATTTATAAATGTGGCTTTACAAGAAATATTACAACAATTAGAGTTGATTACGGCAACGGGCGACGGTAAATTGCGGCTACGTGACAGCGCATGTAAAAAGCAGCTTTTAATCACAACGAAATGCCATTGTTTTTAATAGGATGCTCCGCCGGTATTGAAATTCACCGGCCAATCGGAAAGCTCGAGCTTCGACGACGTCCGATATAAATTGCGCGCCCGCGAGACGCCCGAGTTTCGTTTGTTATAAATAATTCGCCGGCGGATCGTTCGGTTTTTATTTCCGGAGCAAGTGAAGAAATGAATAATCGAGAGGGCAAATCGACGGCTGAATAAAAGATGCGTCGAAGGAGCGCGGGGTTCGCGGCGGGTCGAAGGTCGCGAGGTCGGGCTCGAACCCTCGTTAGTCGGTACACACGTAGCGAAACTCGAAGTCTGACGCACATTTCCGCCAACGTAGCTGGAGTCGGTTATCGCAAGAGGGGCTGCCGCGTCGACAAAGGAGGGCTGGCAGGGGAGAGAAGTGCAGCGTTAAGTCACCGTCTTCAATTAAGGGTAATCAGTAAATTACGCGATCCACCTTGGCTGCCGGGTAGTCGCGCTGCTGCGGATAAAGGAAGATGCCGAAGATACGGCACGAATTCGACTTCTGTTCCGTCGGCATTTGCATGCATTAAAGCTATCCTTCCCGGCGACGCTCGAACCGAGTTGACAATTCCTCGGGACAAATAGGTGTCGACTGCGTTGCGCCGCTATCAAGATTTAATTGCAGATTTTGCATAAATATACGGCGTATCAATAATCGCGCTTCAGACTTCCGCCCGTCATTGTCGCCACCCAATCAACGCCAATTGCCTCGTTTCTTGTCAATGCAATTTTGTTCCCGAGTGCGATGCAATTGTCAGCAATTTGATGTTTATAAATGCCGTTCGGCGTCTTCGAATTTCGCGAGCTCATTTGAAAAATATCGCCCGACGCGTGTCACTGTGGACGTAAATTGGTTGAAAATTGAATCGTGCATTGCATTTTAATATTGCATTTATTTCGCGATGAGAATGGCGCACAAAAGGCATGGGCAAATGCTCGCGATCCTTTCGGTCGCAGTGGATTCGAGTTTCTGTAAGTTTGGGATAGGAGGTCGTAGAATTTGCAGCTCAATTCACGAAATTTGGATTACGAGCGAAAAAAGTTAATGACCGGAAAGGCATACAAAATTATGTAGAAGTGTAGGACTGCGATGAGTTTTCCGTGAATTCGAATATTTTGTTCAATTTGCGTGACAGTTTGGTGATTAATGCCGTTGCTAAAATGTCGATGCTCAATTGATTAATTATGCATTTCGGACGAATCGTCACAATATGATGAACCGAGCGAAACATCGAAATAGTTGCAATTAAGATGCATGGGTTTGACAACGATTGATTGTTTTTTTTTTTTTTTTTTTTTCGGAAAGGGATATCTAATCTACTGTCAAGCTCCGTCGACGAAATTCACACGGATATTCATTCCTTCGAGGATTCATTTGCATGCTACGTAAGTTCTGATAGATTTATGCTAGATAGAAACTCGCAACGTCTTGTTAACTCGAGGATATGCAAATTGCGTTTAACATAAATATCTTTTTCCGTCGAACATGTCCGTTCAATCTGATGGACATTTCGACGACTTAATTGAAAAAGTAGACACTGTGCTTGACGTCGAATTGAACGTGAGTTCTAACTCGTCTTCATTATTTTGAAATTTATTCTTATCGAAAATAATCGTTTTCTTTTCATGGAGATGAAGTTTCCAACGTTTACTTATAATAGAAAAGTAATTATATATAATTTAGTAATGAACGTTGTAATCAAAAATCAAAAAATTATATTCTCAGACATTGACATATCTTGTAAAATTTTTCTTGTAAAATTTTTCAATCAAAAAATACTATAGTTTGTATGAAGAAAAGTATATCAGATTTAATTTTCGTTTTATAATAAACGTCGGAAACTTCAAAAACATTTCTTTTAAATAATTCGAAAAACATTATATAAAAACTCATTTGTTGCAGTATGTTCTAATCAAAAGCTTTGGCGTTTCATTTAAATATTGATTACAGTTATCGATTACCTTTGAGATATTCAAGTTTATATTATCAAACGAAGGGTTAGTTTTCTAACCAGATTGTTAGTTTACTTTGCAACGACATTGATATGTCGAATGCTTCGCGTTGATTCCAATTTGATCGGGGCATTGAATCAATTAAATCCGTTTAACGAGTTCATGTTTTAATTGCGAAAACACTCGGGAAAAAATAAATGGTGAGAACTGGCACAATCGTGCTTCGATTTACATCCAATATAAACTACCATACAGTATGATTGACTTTAAGAAATCGTTTGCTTATAATTAAACTACGTTCGAAAAACGGAGAAAGATACATTACTTGTTATTACCAATTAACTTTCGCAAACGAGTGTAGCTAAAACAAAAGGATCAACTTTCAATATTTTTACTTGTTTCTTTGTGAGATTTAATGTCTAAAGTATCATATACGTATTTTTACGAAAATTCATTTTTTTCGTGCAACTCGGTCATAAAGTTACTTTAATAGCGACGAATTTTTCATTTCTTTTGTTTACTTTACATTACATAACGTCCCAGTGAATATTTATGTACCGAAGCGATGCATTTTCGCGAGCCGTTAAATTGATTAGGCTGATAATCGGGCAGTTCGATTGCGAGTGCGCGCGGTTTCATTTTGCGATCTCTGATAACCAGAAATTGTAATTGCAACGCATAGCAAATTCTATTTGCCGTTGCGCGCATCTACCGGGGATTAGCGCGAAGCGAAAATTATGCCGCAAAAGTTAACGCGCCGTTTGTCGAGCGCATTTCAATACACACGGAATCAATTAATTACGAGCTGACGTCGCGGACTCGCTTTTCCCAGGCCGAAATGAATAATCTTAACGTGAAAGATGTGGCCGAAGATAGCGCTTGTAAGTAGTAGTAATCGACGTTCCGTGCTGCTGATTGTAATCGATTAAGCTTTATTCTCAGGGGCTGCCGCAGCCCCTGAATTGCCTCTTTATCGACATTCAATCTTACAAGCGTGACTTGGCGGTAAGTTATACTGTATCAAGTACGATGCATTACGATTTTTTCAACTTAAGATGTATCATTATTAATGAGATACAGCCTTATATTTATAAAACTTGTACAATGGCACGAAGATTTGCATCACTTCCTTTATATTTTTATGCATCTTACATAATCATTCCCCAATGTTGAAATTTAAAACAACTCATTTTTTTAACTTTGATTATTATCATGAAATTCTGATCAAATATATATATATATATAATATATGATACACTCGTGATAAAATGAAATTATGCTGGTTAAGGCACCGAACTGTACGTTCATTATTTAATTAATAAATTTCCATTCACCGGAATATGAGTTCCATGCGTTTAAATGTAAATGACAATTCACGTTCTAATCGCTGGGTATAATCTCTATTACATCCATTCAGAAATAATTCAGGAAACCTGCTCATATTAAACGAATAGTCATAATAAACTTATTTCCGTCGCGCGAAGTCAAACCCAATTACTGCAAATGTCTCTTACATAGAAGAAACCATTTTCATAAAACATAGGCGGAAGTGATTTGACTGTTCCCGTAGATAGTCCTGCAATATTAAACAAATTCGCTGCAGCCATTTTTTTTCGCCACCTCGCAATACGTAGTAATTTATATTTTATCGGCCGAAACATATGCTCGGCAGAAATAGAAGGAAGCGGTCAAAATAAAGGGAAAGAAGTAAAAGTAATGGGAGGGGGGAAAAAACGTACAAGCCGAGCAAACGCGTAAACCGGTTCGCGGAAATGCGTAGGAAATGCAATAACAATGTCGTAGACAGTTACCGTTAAAGCAAGGAATACTCGACGTGCCGGGCACGAATTTTCAATGATGTACCAATAAATCGTAAACGTAATCCTGCGTAACTGTGCAAAGACGTGATAGTTTTTTCAGGACCCGAGGTGGTTACCTGTAATCTCGCAGGGCCATTCTTTAAAATGCATGCGCCGCGTATAACGTTACGTTAAGTATCGCGCGTTTCAGCCGTGCGCGCGCAGCCGCGTTTTTGTGCATATGCGCGAATTCAGGCGCGGGGGCGCGACGCTCGGAAGTCGAGGACGGCAAATGGAATGTGAAAGAAGGAGCGAGATAAGCGGAAAAAGTTCGGCGATCCGCGGGACTGCGATAACGATACCGCGTTGTTTTAATTATTCCGCAGGTTACATCGAATGAATTCAAGCCGGAATTTAATTCCCATTCGGGTAAACACTTTTACATGCGCGGCTCTCGAAATTCTCGTATTATTACATCGAGGGATCGTTATAACTCTACTATTCATATCGTTTGAAGCGTATTTCACGTAATTGTAGTTAATTAAATCTACCGCGCCAAACCAGTCGGGACGTGTGCACTTGCAATAAAAACTATCGAACGCGTAAAGTGCCAATATTGCGGTCAAGAATTTATTCCTGCACTGACGGAGAAGAAATTCGTATATATATCTAATTAAAGTTAGTTGCACAAATTCGTTGAATGAACTAGTTTTTTGTTGAAGCAACTAGCATATTGTAGAACCAATTGTACCAGCTAGTTGATTTAACTATATCAGGGTTGTTGCGCTTCTTATATTTTAAAATTCCCTGCCTTTTCCAGGTACAGTAGAAACTGCGAAGAGTCCCGATGCGAAGAGTCCGCACAACAACATACATCCCCATATACATGAATGACTAATACAATACACGTTGTCCCCTCCACAGCAACACGCATGCGCAGAATACAAAGCCTACTTCACACATAACCTCAATGAATTTATCAACACAGAATATTAGGAAGTGGAGAGGGACAATGTGAAGAGTCCCTTTCCCCTGTTTCTATTACCCCTACAGCCCCACGAGCAGGACTCTTCGCAGTTTCTACTGTATTTTCCTGCATTTTCCAGGTATTCCAGATTTTCCAGGTGTGCAACAACCCTATATATTTCATAAATTTATACGTTAGCTAGTTGACACAACTAGCAAATATCTAGCTACTCGTATTTAACCCTAAATATTAGTTAACTCGACTAGATTTTTGTTGAATCAATTACGATTTTTCTCAGTGTGCGAATAAAAAGCCGTAATAAACGACGTTCGGGAGACAGGTGAATGAGATGCCGCGCGGTTCGTGACGCAAGAGTTGTCCTGGTCGGACGGTGACGCGAAGCTCGCAATTTCAGCATTCTTAGGAGCCGTTGAGTCGACGTCGCGGCAAATAAGGAGGCCGCCTCGTCACTTTGACGTCGCCGTCATTTCCCCGACGAATTCGGTACATATTGTTTCGGGCGTTACATGTTTTATGTATTGCAACGCGTTCAATGGCTTGTTTGCATGTGCCAGCTCGTTCCAATGACTTATTCCGTGTCAAGCCAACATTTCACTGTCTCCCGCATATTAAGCCTCGGGACATTCGTACAGTCGTGTAAATGCGCCTCCCCTCCCGCGGCCCGATCTGCCTATTATTTCGTTTTTATCGGCCCATTTATCGCGACTCGCGGGCCATAATTATTTCCAAACGGGCCACTAATGGTATCGGCGGATTCGCAAGGCACTGGTTCGTGGAATCGGGAGCAATTTGACCAAATCGCTTGTGCCGCATGGACGGAACGAGTTTCTTGCGACGAGATATCACTACCAGGATTCGAAAGACTAATGATCCGACCCGCGGACCGGCTCTGTCGTGTTCTCTTACGGGCTTCGGTCTTAAACATGACACTGCATTAATTTAGGTTGAAACATTAACTGTAACGGACAGACCAGAATTTTCGTCTACGTGGTCTAATAAGTGCGAGTGCACGGGGAGAAAAAATGCCGTTGAACCAACCACGTATTAATAATCTTGAAATAATAACGAGTGTTGTTGATCCAACGACACATTTGACGCTGGATCAACAACACTCTCTGTGTTAATACCCAGTGTTCTATCACCAATGTGTTGGATCAATGGCATTTTCCCCCCGCTTATCGGTTCCATCCGTAAAGTGTACTTTTATCTTCTTTATCCGCATTGTAAAGTCGCTACTGGGACAGATAAATTATACTACCAGGCTAAAGTATTCTCTCCCGAAATGTTTTCTGTTCGGGCCGAGGAGGGACATTAACAAGCTCGTCGTTATCTTCCCACGGACCCCCACGATCCGTTACTTACTTTCTATGACACAATTTGTCTACACTCCTGGAAATGTCAATGGCCCTCTCACTTCGACCCCAGCGAAGCGAGCCGTCGATGTGAAAAACCCCAACACCCGATTTGATCTCGATTATCCTACAGGGCTGTGATATTTAGTAGCAAGGGGAATCCCCTCGATACGTTGCGGCCGATAAGCGCCGGCGTTTTCGTTACGTCGCTTGCCGAGGGTAATCGAATCTCAAGCCAACAGATTCAACGACGTTGCGTGCCTTTTCATCGACACGAATCGTGGGTGCGATCATTAGACGAGTCAAAATTAATGCGCAATAATCAGAAAAGCCGCGGAATAAAGCGCTGAAAAGCTTCGACGCGAAGGCCATAAGCAGCCCCTAAGCTGCATTTGAGCACGCACGATTTGAAGCACGAGCGTCGATCGATCAGCTCGTTGCTTACGGCGCGTATCATATGGCGATTTAAAAGCTGAAGTGCGCCCGCATGCGAATTCGATAACCCGAGGCCCGGGCCGGCTTTCAGTTGCGAGGGCGTTCCGTCGGCCGTGGCTTAGGGTGATTCGCTATTCATAAGTATGCTAATGTGAAAAAAAATAAGCGCAACGCCGCAAAAGCATCCAAGTGCACGGGCAAAAATAGTCTGGTGTATTGAAAATGTTTGTCATGGTTGCGCATGTATTGTTATGAATGGGAAATTGATATTTGTGTGATCAAAGGTCGGTGGAATTAATTCTAAGGTTCAATAAGCGTGAAAATAAATAAACTGAGTTTTATGTTGATAACTCGAACGCTGCGAAAAACTGGCTCGTATTAAGATACTTTTCATGTTTAAGACAGTAAAGACTATTAACGTAAATGTTCTTTCCTATTAATAGTAAATTAATTTTTACAACATTTTTTATTGTTGAATTAGGAAAAATGAAACGGCAAAAGATACCAGTTTTTATTGTACAATGGTACCAAGTAACGACGTTCGTCAAAATTGATAACCATTATAATATGTATATTCAATTTTACGAAAATAAAAAATTGCATACTACTTTTAGGTAAACTTCTATTCTGAACGATTTCGATACGTTTGCCATTATTTGAAAAGGTCTATGATGTTTCCAAGTTTGCTTCATACGTATGTGGAGACAAAATTCAATGTGACATAGAACTGTCGATTTTAAAACTATCTCAAACTTAACTTAACCACATGACAGAGTCTAAGCTTCAAGCTTGCTTACATGCGAACAAATGAATAGCAATGAACATTTTTTACCTGTCGGGCTACATATCCGAACGATCCTAGTCGATGGTAACCGATTGTTGCGATTATTTTGCGCAGCGAGCGCGAATCACTAAGCCAGTGGGTCTTTTTGTCTGAGATGAAAGCTCAAGCGAGGGCGGCAGCGGTTGGGGTGGCGGTCGGGGGATCCGGTGAGTAATCGGCGAAGTGTGATTGGACGGTTTAAAGGGTAATTTGGAACGTTGCCACCAATCAATGGTGTCCGACGTAGCTGATACCGCTAAACGAGAATAGGACTTACGTTTCTTTCGCCTACCTTTTCTAGCGCATCGCGCCCGCTCGGCTTCTCTCTTCCTTTAAATATCTCTTGTACTGGGAATCCGTTGGGAACGGGCGCAATCAAAAAGGGGGAAGAAGCGAGACGGAGCGTGCGTCGGGGGCTCGTTTCGTTGCGGTAAAATTAACCTTTCGATCGAGGGTACCCTCGTGCATACCGCAGACGATTATAGAAACAAATTGCCCCGCGAGTAACAAAAAAAAATTGGGAAAAAGGAAAAGGAACGAAGTTACAAAATTGACTCCAGCTTGTCACGAAAAGGTTTTGCTAATTAATTACGCGCTCCTGCCTGTGATCATTTTGAGGACAATTTCTGCCTCGTCGTTATTAATTAGCGCGACGCATTTTTGGCACACCGGCGCACTGATAATTAACCAAAGATGTGCCGAATGATCGACCGATTGTGAATTACGGTTGTTCTTGTAGCGCGAATATTGATTTGTGGCGGGAAGCGGTTTTGTCGGAGCAAGGTTCAACATTCTTGGCGGTTTGTGTTCGTCGAATCGAATATTCGGTTGAACGAAATATCGGAAGAGGTCGAAAAATATTTGGACAATTTTTTGATTAAATCGAGCCGTATGCTTCGCTCCAATTTTCGGATATCGCGCCGCGGAAGCGAAGCAATTTTGGTAACATTTACGTCTATTCAACAGTTCAAACTGTAATTACATTAATTAAGCCGGACTATTAAATCGGCTTAATTTTACCAACGATCACCGTAATATTCATAGCCAATTTCATCGGCGATCGAGCATTCCGAGCGATTGTACAGCAGTACTTGGCGATTACTTGAAATAAGCCGTCGAATGAAAAATGTAAAGCATTCTTCGGTATTGATGTTTACATCGGCGGCAACGCGCGAAAAATGGCCACTCGATTGATTTGCGTTGCAAATTTCGACCCAGTTATTATAAACATAAAGTCTCGATTGTTGAAACAAAATCGTCACCGAGGATTCCGCGCTGGTCAATTATCTTAAATTCCCGCCAATTCATTCCGTCGTGCGTGTAAAGCGATATCATCAAGGGGAATTTATTCGTTGGAATTAAACGACCGTGAAAATTGGTGCACCGATGAAACGACCGTTGCCGAGGCCGATAATAAATCGAATTCGATGCGAATAACAAGCTGAACTTGACTCCTATCAGACTAAGATTGATCCCGTTAAAGAGGAGGAGGGAAACACATCGACTTTGATACATATGCATCACGTCGGAACTTAGTTGCGCGCCAAAGTCGGAAACGTTAACTTCGATACGTAAACAGTAATATCTCAAGTCTGGGATTCGCGAAACCTTGTTCCAAGATTCCGCAACAATATCCTCTGGAGAACAAAGTTTTCACCTTTTCACAATTGCTCTACTTCCACCGTAATAGTCGTTCTATTTTCTTTTTCAACTTTCATATAAACGTAACACTCGAGCCGCGAAAGTAATTTCCAAGATTTTATTCGACAAAAGCTATACCAAACACATCATGCAAACAGAAACGCGCTCGGTGCTCCGATGCGCTCAGTCAACCGCTTTATGCACTTGTATCCAATATCGCGTGCGCGGATTAAATATGACGACCATAACACAAACTGATGATCCTTACGAAGGTACTTTCTAAAGAACATCTTCAGCTTTCTCAGTCATTCGTCAACAAAGGTATGCCACTTGTGATGGAAAACGCGAATGAGAAATAAAGGATCGTGCGTCGATGAAAGTATCGCATCGCAAGATTTCGCGTCCCCTTTTTTGCTCCGTTTTTAGTTTGCCCACGAGCGTACTATTAAATGCAAGAACTATACATTTCCGGGACGAGTTTGTTTTTTAACGTAAAGACTTGTAAATATTGGAGAGTAAACAATCGAGCCTTTCGCATTCACAATCGTAAATACAGGAAGAAGATTTCCCATTCGTATTACAGAAACGATCGTGTATGTTCAGCCGTGTAAAGAGCAAATTGACGCTCTTGGTTTATATGACGATGAAAGGGTTAAGATATTGTTGGATGGAATATGTGAATAAACACATGTACGATCACCAACATATCTATATAAATATTATTAATTGGATGTTGCACAAACATTGATCCGAATCTGCAGTTATGATATGCTTTGCTTTCTGCGCTGACGTGATATTGGCCGAAAATTCTTACTTTTCTGTCCGATAAAGTTACGCTGCAGTTATTATTATTATTAATATTGTGTATAATATTCCTCTATTCAACCTATAACCAATGAGTAAACTTTGTTTATTCAACTTCAAAAAGCAAATGATGGAATTCAGCACTGAGAGAAGAAGATATTTTAAATAGTCGTTTATATGGTTTTTATAACTATGTCATACTGTAAAGGTCAATTGTTTTGGGGGGTCAAATCTTTTGTCCTTATTTACTCCATGAACTCACAAAAAAGTTGTCTTATGTAGAGTGGATTATGTTTAATAAAAGTAATTTACTTTTAAGATAAATAAAATTATCTTATTATGAGAATAATATGTTTGAAGTTAATTTTTTCAACGCTTTTGCAAATGTGATGATAATAAGTATTCATATGATTAAATGAGAAAAAAATCTGGCTTTAATTACGTGAAACTAATTGCAATTTGTAGAAATTGTTTAGAAGGAAACGTTATCCTAACGAAGTTAATCGACAACGTTTGAAGCAATATTAGTTTCGTTATGTTCTTAGTATATTTAATTATAATACAACAATATTACAAGCAAGTGCGCATAAAATTCATTACTTTCGTGCAATTTTTGTTCAGTTTTCGATCAATTTTAACAAGAATTTTTGTTCTGTTGTAAAATACAAGTGACATGTTAATTAATAACGTGTCATTGTTTTGAATAAAAAAGTTTATCATGTTGTGTAATGAATTTATGAAATTTTGTAATTACTTTACCAATGAAAAATGAATAGCAAAAAATATAAGAACAAAGAAAGCACTGGAATTTCACGGAATAATAATTTCATGTGTATTGCAATTTTCACATGAAGTACCCTAAGGCACTAAAGAAGTATTAGTTAAACGATTTATAACAAAGTGTTTCTTTGACATTTTCAATTTCACAGGCAATAACATTTCACGTAATTGCGAATTGTGATTTCAGTATAAAATTAAAGTCAAGAGATTAAATATTTCGTAGTAAATTAATTGGTCATGTAACGAGATAGTACAAAATTAAAATCAATGTACACGTCGAAAATTGCGTTTTTATAATTTACATAAAATTACGTAATTGCACATTTCGATTTCAATACAAAATTAAAATCGAGAGATCAAACATTTTAAAGTAAATTAATTGTTTATGTAATTAGCAAGTACAAAACCAAAATCAGTGCCGTACGCAACGAAAAAAAATCGTTTTCATCACTGACATACATGCGGCGATATTTATTCTTATTAATTTTCCCTGGCTTTCGATTTGGATCTTAATTTGATCAAATGTGACCAACTAAAAGTCGGAATGGAAATGATCAAAATTGATTCGTTTCAGATCAAAATAATATAAAATCTAAATCATTAAATGTGAATAAAATTGGATTCATTAATCAATAAATTTTATTCGTCATCAATGAATCAAATTTCTATCTTGTTTTGACCTGAAATTATTCAGTTTTGATCATTTCCATTCCGATTTTTGGTTGGTCACATTTGATCAAATTGAGACTGTAACTTTTTTTTTACTCGGGTAGGCGTTTCAAAAAGCGACCGACATCATCTGACTCTAATATATTTTTAAGACATTCAAAATATATTTAATAACGTTCTTCTCGTGTCAGTTTCGCGTAATTAATAAATGATCAACGAAAGCCGAAAACTAAACAAGTCAGCACAATTTTCGGGCACATTTGCTTCGACCGTAATTTCGTCCCCAACTTTTTGCGCCTTTGAGATCCTATTTTCGAGTACACAGAACCGCGGGGCCCGTCGCGAGCGCTCGGTCCATTTCTATCCGGGAAATGGGCGTTAATACCCGATGATTAATAGTTCTCAAGCTCGGCCCACGCTCAAAGAAGTGCTCTTCTACGTTCTGTCGCAACCCGATCGTTATTTAATTTCTTCGAGATTAATGTCGAGTCTTCGCGGCGGACTTTTTGCACGGTGTTTGCTACACTGGACGCATAAATCAAATCCCTGTTGTTACGTGCTTTCATAAGTAGGTAAAAGGCGCTTTTAATGTCCCCGGCGCGCGTTGTCATGTGCACTCCCTTGGCACGTTTTTAACGCGCGAGCGTCAACGTAACAGATACCGCCGGACGGGGGCAGGGGGAAACTTAATTTTCGCCCGGCCAAAATTGCATCAACCGGTTTAGCATTTAAACGATTTATCCAATTCAAACGGGGCCACAACATTTTCGCATCAATCTTGGCGCGCCGTTCCGCTTCATCGCAGCCTACATTCGAATTAACATTTTCACGTGCACCGTGACTCGGGGCAGAAAAAGAATTGCTCGTTGCTCCGGCCGCGGGAACGACGCGCCACATCTGACGATATTTTTCGACCGAAAATTGAAATAACGCCGCGTAATTTATTCGTTTGCCAAGATAACATTGAATTTTCAAAAGTACTCGATCATTCTGTAAAGGGTTTGCGTTTCCAGCGGAACTCTTCGCGGCATTATTTTCGTTGCGAATGATTTAAAACGATACCGCGGGCCGACGTGATTAAACAGTCCTCTATTTTCGCCGGGAAAATCATCTTGGCAATTATCGAGCGACGTTTAAAGCCGAACGGCTAAAATTCAGCCGATTAAATGCCTCGGCGCGAAAAACGAATGCATAATTAACGAAAAAGAAGTGCGACGGTGAACGTACGTGTGTTGATGGCGAAAGGAATCCTTACGCGCCGTTTTCATAAATAAATTCCATGAAATGCAATAAAACTTGGAGTATCATTAAAAGGCAGTGCAATAAGAGCGCAAAACGGAAAAAACGTATAAAGAAAAAGAATGCGAAGGCGAAAAAAGAAAGAGCATCTCGTGATGCAAATATTTCTGTTGCTCGCGAAAAGCGATGTTATCCTTTGCTCGAGTGAAAGTGGAAGGGGAGTTCGGGATCTTGAAATGCCTCACATAATCATTGGCGTGTTTCGCGTTGTGGACGAATTCTATTAAAAGTAATTAAAAGCCAACGTGTATGTAAGGTTTTCTAGCTACTTTCTCGCGAAGCACACAGGTCTCGGTTATTGGCTTGTTGGAAAAGTATTTGAAAAATTGATTGATTCGGTTTTCTTCAATTTCGTTCATTAACTTCGTTCTCGAAGATAATTTAATTACTGAATAGTAGGAAAAAAAAGAATAATGAATACTGTTGGCGCGTGTTCGTTTATATTATAACAAACAACTTCGGTTTTTCTAGTAAAGTTAATAAGATGAACAAAATTTACAATTCGTTTTCTTCAGGTATTACCGCTGTCTCAAAACAGTTTACTTGAAGCAAATTAAGTTCACTTGAATCAAATCAAAAGCTTATTTAATATTTCTCTAATCCAATAGTCGGTTACTACAAATGAAGTCCGATTCATTTAAAATCAAGTTGACCCGAGTTGAGTAAACTGTCATTTGCACGAAATAATTTTAGATAAGTGGAAACAGTCACTAAACAGGGTTTCTTCTTTCAAGTGAATTATTTTCAGGTGTATATTTTTAGGTGTGTACAGCACTTTACAATTTTTCTAATCTTTTTAGTAGTTATTTTGTTAATCAGGTTGTAGCACAAATACTAAATAATCTATTTAATACTTTTAAAATTTTGATATAAGTTGTAATAATACACGGAGAGAAAAATCCTAGTGTAATTTACTAGACTGACACGTAAAGCTGGGACAAGTCGAAAAAATAGTATATATTGACAGCTTTTTTGTATTGTATGCAGTATGGCGTAGAAGGTATTATTATACGTCAATGAGCAATTGAAGGACCAGTATAGTAAAATTTATAAACCTTATTATGCAAGAGAAAAGTTGGTGAAATATGGTTGTTTAAAACAAGGACTGATGGCACGGGGGATAAAAATTAGACTGTCACGTCGGAGGCCAGCGTTCAAATCTCGC
>JABFOV010002676.1:0-19011 GCA_022817685.1 Aradophagus sp. ZL-2020 | reverse complement strand
AGGTCATAATTGTAAACATGTCACGATTTTCAGACAGAATGGACTAATAATTTGTTTATTTTGAAAAGTATATCCACCGTTTCCCATTAAAGTTAGTAATTTTTATAAGATCATTTTTCTCAGTGTAGCAATCTAAATTGAAGCGTCATCACTGCAAATTTTTAAATCAAACACTTTTCAACCCACACTGGGAAAAAATTTAGTAATAACAACTAAGTAATTAGTTGTTGCTACATATTTTAGTTGGCGCAACAGTTATTGTAAATACAAAATAATTTCCAGAACTAAAAATGTAGCTCAACTTAAAAGACAATAGTTGATTTCGTGGACAATTCCAACTAAACGTATATCTCTCAATGCGAGTGTCAGTTGATAGATTAAAAATGTAATAGCAAGTATGATAAAAATTCATTGCACTACCCTTCACATAAAACATATAAATTGTTTTTACAAGTTATCTTGTACATTACCTCCAAGGAATTTTCTTTTTTATTCATTGTTTACTCTGACATAACTTTTTCATTTGTCTTGCGTACATAAAATTGCAAAATTCGAATTACACTTTACTTAACCCACATCTTTTACTGTTTCTCTATTCAACTTTACTGCACACTTCTCAAAATTATAGCTCTGACTTCAAGCTTCGATGATTAGCTGAGAGAAAAAAAGGTCCGCACGGTTTGAAATGTGGAGAAACCTAATGATTAGTTTGTTTGGCAAACGTTGCTAACCACCAAAGACAAGTATTCCCGGCGCTGGCAAATATTTCTCGAGCGTCAGATGACGGTGAATTTGTCTGGCCGGTGTTATTTGCGTGCAAACACCGATCAGTTTGCACGCGAATTACAATAACGTAAGACTAATGAATTCAATTTCGCAATGTCGGCGGTTTTGAATGCAGAGCATGTGGGTAACGGACATCCCGGTAACCTTGATTGACTCGTCATCAGCCGTCTGAAATCGGATTTCTCGGCAGGAATGTAATATTAAATTGGCGAGAATGCAATGCACGGCGCGCGCGCCAATTGGAAAATCAGCAACCGCGGAAGCAAACTAATTGAGATACATTTTCTGATCGTGTTTGCATCATCGATCTACGTCTCAATGCTGGGGTGGCGGAGGAGGTGGGATGGGGTGGGGTAGGGTGAGGGTCGATCTTCGCCAAGGGATACGTTTACTCGCCTCCTTCACCCCTCTCTCTGCCCCCGCGGCGAAAATATCAATTTTCGATTAATATTACCTTTGCCACGTTAATTACGCACTTGTGACTTTACGACGCGTTCTCGGGCACGCTAATTGTACTCTATTATTGGCCACGCTAAGGCCATAACTCTTGTCTCAGCGGCGCGTACATCTTCCTGTGTGAATCAGGGCCATTATTGCGGTCGGCGTATGTCGGTTAATTACACTGCTCCGGATTGTTTATTTTGTAAATTCTGGCCGTTTATTTCCTGAAAGACGGAACATCCTATTTGCCCAACGATTCTGGGGCAAGAGCATTTTACTGTCTCAAAAATGGCCGGTCTCAAAAATACTCGCTCGTTTTGATGAGTAGATTGAAATTAATAGACGATTCAATACCAATGTAATGTCGCTCGGCAAACAATGATACTTATTTTATATCATGAGATTACGACCATACAGGTATGTCAAAAGTGAGTTTTTGATATGGTTGAAGTTCCAAGTGTTATTTATCGACGAATTCAAACTTAGATAAAAGATATACAAAGTACATTTTTGTTTCTCATTTTTTATCAAAATATCTACATTTGCATACATACATGCTTTAATGAAATATTTAATCGTGATTATTTTCAGTTAGGTTCCACATCTAATCATATTAATGGTCCCATATAATTTGTCATTGAACCTAATTGATCTATTCAGTTATGCGTAAAAGTTATTTATAATTGCCGATAAATGTATTTTATTTTAAAACACTTGTCTTTACAGTGCTTTAAATCTTTTTCAAAATCTAAACGTAATACAGATAGATTCATTTGACGTGATTGAAAAGACGGATGAAAATCAATAAAATATTGACGAGCTATCGCAACATTAATATGCCGTACCTACGTATTTCCGATCTGTTTAGATAAATGCACAACGTGACGAATATTCAATTGTACGGGAATCGCGATTGACCATTATCGATTTCGCATGTTTGTAATAACTCACAGATGTCGAAAATGATTGAACCAAGTAAGAGTTTCTTTGTTTAAACAATTCCAGACAAAGTAAGCGGGAAAATCAGAGAACTATGGCTGGAAATAGGAAATTGCATTCGCGAGTGAAAACCAAGTTACTGACTTTTCCATTTGGACGAATATAATTTCGAAACTGGATAACACAAAGTTACCGAGTATTTCGATAAATTATTTATAGCGCGTCTTCCAATGCGAAAATTGTGCGATAAAAGTCAACTTGTTCGATCGAAATGCGATCGAGCGAAAAAACTTGTAATGCGAAACCAGATGCAGATCAAATTTTCTACCGTCTTATTTCGTTGGCGTTTCAGCGTCGAACGTCCATTTTTGCACCATATGCGTGCACCTTTTCTTTCGTATTTTTCACGTTTCGCGTCGCAACGCTACGACTCGTTCGATCAGTAATTTTCTATGAGTTTAAATGTTTTTGAAATCAATTTTCATTGTCAATTTGACGTAAATAATTGATATTTTCGTGACGCGTATAAACGAGAAATGTACATACACTACTAAAATAAGTGTTTCATTTAAAGATAATTCAACATTTATTACGTGCAAGCGTTTCAAAGAATAAAATTTAGGTACACAAAAAAATGATAAATTTTATTTGAAGTTTGAATTCGTTAATAAAAAATACTAAAACTTGCACACATTTCGAGTGAACACTGTAATTGATGTTTTCTGATCAGTGATTTAATTAATTGTAGAATACTGTAAATTAAAATTAATATATTTTGTGATGTAAATTTGACTTTTAAAATACATCATCATAAGAATAAAAAAAAAATGTTTGGAAATTAATTATACAGTCAGAATTCTATAGTTTCGGACAAGTTTAATCTTTTTTGCGAATAATGAGCACGAACGCAACACATTTTCATGCTCCCTTTATTAGTGGAATTATGCCTTTAACAATGGCTAACAAAAGATAAAAATGCTGAAAAATTTCAACTACGAAATTAATTAAAAGAATTGAATCGTTTTTTGTTCATTAAAGTGAACTACTTTCTCATCGAAAGAGCTTACACGAGATATTCCAATAAAAGGTACATGGTCGAATTGTTTTGACGTAAAAGAAAGAATGCAAATAACCGAATACCTTGCTGCTTCGTTGATAAGTTCATCATTTTTAGTTGCTACGAAACGTTGCACTATCAATCATTATTACTAACAAGAAAAAGATTGTTACTATTTATTACCTTAATTATTTTCGAAAATAATTGTGATCATAAAATGAAGATTGACAGCCAAATAATTCGATGTATATTTTTATTGATCATAAATGTAAATGCATAAAATGTGTACGATTTCGGATTTTGACAAATTTTATCGCAAAAAGAATGTTTGTTGAGAATATTATTTAAATTTTATGGAGAAAGTGAAATGACCGTTTCCCTTTGCTGAACATGCGGCAGACACTTACTGACGAAAAGTGAAACTGAAAACTAGCAAAAACGCGTTATTATCGGGCAAAGTTTGATAATTACGGCGACGCCGACGCTCGATCGATCGGGCGCCGACAATAATGATCTCCAAAAACATTTCTAATTATATTCGTTTTTTATCGCGCAGTCATTACGCGATAATGGGAGAAACCCCAAACGTCTGTTTTAATTGGCGAGCCAAGTTCCTTATAACTCGATCAAATGCGCACAACTGTTCGCGGATATACTCAAAAGTTTATAAAAATTGTAAGTGAAAAGTTCGGCTGACTTTATTTGTGTACGTAGCGAAATAATCTAAAGTTAAATTTACTTTATTGCATTGGCAAATCGATTTTGAGTAATTAATAAATTAGTGTTTAAATTAATTTAAGCTGAGATAACAATGTAACTTATGTAAAAATTATATAATATAAATCCATCGGGAAAAAAGTTAATGTCACGCTTGTTTTTCAGGCATTTTTGTATTCACCACATATTTTGGTAAATTAAATCACAGTTCCGTTTGTCCCTACTATTTTTTTATTGTATGAAAGATAAACGTGAAATTAGCATAATTAGTATATTAGTTAGGCTAATGCCGACAAATGTGAGCTGAGAAAGCTCGCGGAGAAAATCCGATAATGTAATCTTCGCGCGAGACAATGCTAAACCACTAATGGCTTAAGAAAAGTAGACACAGCGCACCGTAAATGTTCGCTATTGCGGACTAAATTATCGAACTCAGTGTCTTTTCCATCGGTACTTGTGCCAATTAATTTACCTTCAGCTTCTTTCGATGAGTTTCGTTATATTTCATTATACTATTAAATTATATCACATTGATATGAGAATCTTAAAGTTAAAATGAAAATGCTTGTTTTTGCGGTGTAATTTTATTATTTCGAGTGAGTTTTTACGAGTATTCATTATTCTTTACGAGTATCTATTTTTAATTACATTAAAAATGGATACTCTTAAATAATCATCATTTATGTTTTCAGAAATTTAAATTTGTCATTGACAGACGTGATGTTGAGTGTATTAATTATTAAATAACATAATCAATTGTTATTTTAATATATTCTTTTTATTGTTGACGACGTTTCGGTCAGAATTTTGACCATTATCAAGCCTATAATACAAAATGTTGACAATTAGTGTGAACGGAAAAATTCATTTATTAATTAATAAATACAGAAAATCCTTAAATTGATAAAAATATCGCTTAAACCACCATAATAATAACAATTCGACTAACCTTTAAAGTGTTAACAAATAATTTGTCGTAGTGATCCTCGTCAATGATGTCAATAGTCATAATTTAAAATCAATAAATAAAGGACACTACAAATAATTTAACACTAAAGGACGTCGACATTGTACACTCAAACTAAAACTGACATGATTTTGGTTCGTCGCGCCATTATAGTACAAACTTGGTAAATATTATGTTAAAATCACATCATAGGCTTTATCTAAATTATCCGTATCCGTTTAGGCATTAATACAATTTTTGTTACTTTTTATAGCAAAAAAAATTCATCATTATTCTCAACATCATCATTATGAATTGTAATTAAACCTTTCGAGTCATGTAAACAGAGTTTTAATTGAAAAGATGCTTATATTTGTGACCCTGGATTAAAGGATAAGTGACACGGTCAATATTGGGTCCGACGTTCGAGTTTCATTAGCACAGACATGAAAAGTACTTTCGATAATTAGACGTAGACCCGGAAAAAAAGTAATTCGTTGCCGTAATGAAATTGTTATTGTTTCAACAAAAATTCTTTCCAGATATTCCGATAACAACTTTTTTGTCGCGACAATGGAGAATCTCATCATTGCAACGAATTTCGTTGAACAAAAGTCGTTTCGCTAATAAGTACGAATATTTATTTTTCAGTGCATAGTAAAAGTAACGTCTGTTAATCAATGTAGTTGAAAAAGTATTCGATTTGTCGTTTAGTAAATTGAACCAGACGATTAAAATATTCAAGCAGCAGTGTAACTGAATATAAAGTGAAAATTCGTATTATGGTCGACCTCTTGAAGGGTTCTTCAAACAACGGTGATATTGCGGCTGGGTTTTTTCATCGGCCCGCGGTGCGCGTAATTTTCTCGGTTACAAAGAAAATTACACGCTGAAATATTCAAAGTCAAATATGCTTGGGACTCTGTCACCGTGGCTATCTGAAATTATGTTGCCAGACAATTTGTAATTGGAAAAACGGAATTCCTTCCCCAAGCGAATTATCCGCGGATGCGGAATACGAAATGAACTTTTCCATGCACATGTGCATGTTTATGATTATTTCAAATTTTCTTTCTGTTATTTGCCGGCGCGCGATTCAATTTCCTCGGCAAATTGACTGGGAAAAAAAGCAAGTGTAGTTTTGAATGCGAATCATTGTTCGGGCCCGATTTGAAAGGGGCGTTTTAAAGCATTGGGTTTAATCTGCAACGCGTGTTCCAACTATCGTACGCAAACTTCATTGCCTGTGCGCGAAACAAAACCGTTAATTTTTGTTGCTTTTTTTTCATTGTCGAGTATCGTTCTGACTTTGCGTTCGTACCAATATTGCAAAAATATGAAAATTAAAATTTGCCAACAAATCTTTCAACATTGTCAGTTATTTTATCGACATTGGCATTTTTTGATTTCCACAATTTTTTCCTTTTTCTTTTGCTCGTCGATTTTTTTCGACTAGCAATTTCATAAAGACACCCGACTGGATATTGATATCGACTACTGGCTGACGTTTTGCTGGAACTGTTTCAAAAAAATTACAAACCGTTGTTTTGCTTTGTTTGCAAAAATATACTCTCGGACGTGAAGCGATTTCGTATGGGCAAATTAAGAAATAAAATCGCAAACTTTCCAATCGTAAACTAGCTGCGCAGATACATATCGTTGAACTTATCTGTTAACGAGCCAGTGGTTTCATATCCGTCGCGAAGCAACGTGATCGTCCGAGCCAAATAATTTCAGTTTAACTTTCACCTTCCGCTGCACTTGATTAATAAATTCCTCAACTTGACATCTTATCAGTTTTCATCATAGTTGAAAATATTTGCGTTTATATTTTATTTTTTTATTTATTTATTTATTTATTTATTTATTTATTTGTAAATTTGTGTACGTTTAAAGATAAGCCGATGAAAAATGTAATTTCATTACGCTATACGAAATGTTTACATTAACCTTTCTACCATAAATTAAAATTAAATAACCCATGAGAAAAAAAAAAAATTTTTACATTAATCAGGAGGAGCAATTAACATTTGGTTCATTATTAAAATTTATGTCATATATATAATTTAAATTCAAATTCATTCTTTTCTGAGAGTAAAAAAAGTCCACATTTATGAAAAATGTTCTACAGTTAGGTATTGAAATATTGCGAAATTGAAATACATTATCGGGATTATAGATTCAAATTTCACAAAAAGGGAAAAAATGTTTTGCGTTTATAGAATTTAATCAATGAAATTGAACAAATAAATAAATCGACGAAATAAAGTAATTTATAATCAACGTTTCTAACCAACCCACACTCACAGACAAATTTCGACTTTATTACATGCAATAAAATTTTATTATACAAATTTTACTTCAGTGTTGAAATAATCATAAATACAAATTACATAAATTGTATAAAATGGTGAATAAATTCACCTTAACTGTACTAGTATTCCTATTTTAATATAATATCGTTAACGTGATTGAATTAATTCATTGATTTTGACGATATTTCGGTGGTTGAATTTCAATTGAATGCATAAAGTTTTCTTCTTATTATTATTTCTTTTCCGTGTGTATCTAAAAAAAGATAAACATAATAATACTTGGTAAAAAATCTAATTTATCTAATATAAATGTGAGGTATCCCTTTTCGTTCTGATTCGTTAAAGTTGACTCCAGCTAATCGAGCAGAGATGACTACTTTAGTCTGGAAAGCGCGGCAAAGGGCGGGACAGCGAGACGCCGAGTTTCCGTGTCGTTAGACGACAAACTCAGCCGTAACTCGACATCGGCGCTAATAAAGCGTCACGCATACGAAGAAACACACTGCCAATAATAAATTTACAATTTCCGGCACTAAGAATTTCAAATACTTGTCATTTTCTCTGCTTATTATTTATGTTATTTTCAACTCTAATAAGTAAATTTTAGTTCTTTTTTCGAACGAATACTTTTACTGCAAGTTGGTATCGGTGTCTTTATAATTGATTTCAAGAGTGGGACAAAACAAAGGTAATACAATTTGAGCAACGATGGTAGTAATAGCAGCCAATCAAAATATACACACGCATGTACGAATGATATAATCGATTAAACAGAACGACGCGAGCAATGGTACAATAGTTAATTCGATTTATTGTTCAATCAAGTAAATAATGGAGATTATGATAGTTTAATGCAATCCATTAAATAATAATGCACAAAGGATAACGTTCGAGTGACAAATTATACTCAGCAAATGGCTAAATACAGTTTTAATTGTTGTTAAAAGGAACGCTCCAAATTTAAAGAACTTATTGCAGTATTAGGTAATAATTGTTTAAATATATATACATAATATATTATTATCATTATAATATTATTCTTATAGATATTATTGTTATTATGGTTATTTATTCGTTCATGAAGTATCTTCTCTTCATATTCTTCTTTCTCATTTTCTCCGATGAAATATTAAGGTCAATTTACCTGTTATTTCCATTTAAGAACAAATTAATCATAATATCATTGTTTTATTATTAATAAAAGTTATTTATTATATTACTTTTTTAAAATTTTGTAAGAGTTTTTCTTATACATCACAATTTGCAACAGAAAAGAAGTTACGTACAAAAAAGTAAAAAGTACTTTTCCTCGCGTTGGCTCGCTTCGCGCGAAGCGTTTCTTCCTTAACACGACTAAAAAAGTAAAGCGCGGGTAAATTTCAAAGGAATAGCTGCTTTTGATATTGCCCGTTTTTCCCGCAAAAACTGAACAATTGAGAGCATATGCCGTAAAAATGTATTCCAATGCCTTTCATATGTGCGGGCCTCCTTCCTTGAGTCTTGATTTTATCATTGAAATATTTAACAGAAAAGGAAATGAATAAACGTGTTGCCGCTCACAAAGAATGTGCCCTCAACTTTCTTTATAATAAAATCAGCTTACGAAATTTTTATTTCACCAACTTACATTGAATAAATTATAATTTTTAACGGACGGCAACTTCTTCTCGAGTGCGCAAATATTTAAGAAATGATCAAAACAGTGAGATTTAATTACGGCTGTTCCATAAAATAGAGAATCAAGGAAATTACGGTTTTATCTTACCTCTCCTATCTCTACTCAGACCACCTTTTTAATTCATCTCCTGATTTTTTGATATACCAAACTATATTTGCTCGATGTATTTCCATTGTGCAAAGCTCATTCTTTTTCATTACGGTCAAATGAGCAGAAAGGTTTTAATTACTTAATGCACTTTTCGTGGAGAGGGAAGCCGAAAAATTTACTACGAAGAATAATTAAAAATACAGCATTATATACGATCCACTGTTATAACAACGTGAAAGTATATATAATTACAACAATATTTTAAGCAAAGCAAACAAAACTGAATGTTCATTGAATGTACGAAACAATTCCTTTTCTTTGTAATTTTACTTTTCCAGATATTTTCCGAATCATTTATTCATAAGAAAGAAACTTTTCGACGCTTAATATCATCATGTGTTGTAAAAGAAGTCTACAAATATTATTGTAAATGTTTCAACCATTTTGAAAATTAATTATATTGATGGAAAACAACTTTTTTGTCTAAAAATACATTTCTTTCAAGCAACAGTAGGAATGAAAAGGTTAATTCAAAATATTTTCGAAATACTATTTTTTTGTAGAGATAGAGTAAACCCTCGCTCAAAATTCCATTTAAATGTGCGAATTATTCGATGAATTTAATTATATCTTCGATGGCGTGTTCAGTCGGTTAAAATGTGTCACGAAAGATAGTTGATCTTATAACGGTCGAAATTTCCATGCAAAAATCTCATCGACTTGATTATGCTGCAAGAATGATTTAAAAATCCCCGCGAACTTCAGTTAGAACGAATGAACGCACGAACAAGTATCTATATTTACTTCGTTAAGGGCGATCCTCAAATAATGTCAGCGAGGCATCTGACATTGTTTACGTATTGATAAAATATTCACTGTACTCTTGGCAAAACATCTCCCGCGTTGCCAAAGATCCTGACTCTTAAAGGTCGTTACGTATAAATTTAATCTCGCTCTGTCCATATTTCATTTTCTTCCTCTAAATCCTTAAAATAAAAAAATTTATGGTTCACTAGCTCTCGGAATTTATTTTTCCGACCGTCGAAGTCCCCTCTCGGGGGTTTGGAATGCAAAGCTCCAAATCAGGGAGCTTTGTGGATCAATGTTTGTAAAAAATTTGAAAAACAATAAAAAAGAAAAGGTGGAATTTTTGCACGCTTCTATTTTCATGCTCTCTCTATGCTCAACATTTATAATTCTGTTCTCAAAATCTCTTTCCATTTTCCGCTTAATCTCTTCTTTTTCCATCGCTCTTATTTCCTTTACTCGCATCTTTCAAATCTGTTGTTTCTCAGGATAAATTTCTACATCTTTTTGGGTTCTAACAATTATAACGTGACAAAATGATTTTAACTGAAAACTTGATTTGAACTAAATCAAAAAGAACCAAAAGAACAAACAAATAAATCAATTAAATTTCACGTTATATTTACTGGAATTCCAAATTCAAATTAAATTTTAAAGGAATCTATTACTAAATTAAATAAATTAACTCAAGACAAGAATTAAAAAAAATAATCAATTGGTTTATTTACACTGAAAAAAATACCTTGTTAAATTAACTCAAATATACTTGAATCAATTAAAAATCGAGTTTAATATATCTTACTACTATTTTTACTTGTATCAACCCACTTACTAGGGAAATCAACTAAAGTTTAGGTCATTCAAGTAAAATTGAGTAAATCCAAGTATATTTCGTAGATGAATCCGAGTGAAAATATATACTGGTTTACTACTTTTTTTTTGTCAGTATAACAAATTAAACAAGAACGAAAACAAATGGCTACAAGAGCCTGACTCGAGCGACGATAAAATTAACTCAATTCGTGATCAAGACACTAAAGAAAGACTCAAACTTAATTACTCACCGAGTAGATCACGAATCGCCAAATCCAAAAAAATCAGTTTCACCCAAAACCAGGAAATGAGCGATAACAATCCAGAATTTGTCTTAATCAAAAATCGCTCCTCAAGTGATTCTTCAGACGGACGTCAAAAGAAAAATCAACGTTTACTTAACGGTTGCCAAAGGAAGAATGAACGCTGTTGCCCAAAAACTTTGGTCAACAGCGCCGTTGCCACGACAACTCGAAATTCCAAATCATTCGAGTCTCGAAAAATTCAAATTATAATACTGACGGCGCTCGTGACCTCTCGCGCTGAGTTTACATATGCCAAACTCAAATAATTCGAATAATCTAACAATTTGTGACAAAACACATTTAAAAATCCTAAACTGACAACCCTTCGTTCGAACCGGGAATCGCACCCAGCTCGACACTCCGATTTTTATCAGTCAAACCGAAAAACATCCTTCCAAAAACTAAGGACATCTCCGAATCTTTCCCAAAAACGTTTTTCCAGGATATGCGTCTGAAGTTTCAAACGTTTATTAGTCAACGAAAAAAAATTTTTCCAAAATTAATCGAAATACAATAAAATGTGATGAAGATCCAACCCATAAATACAAACAGATTTAAAAAAGTTTTTTTACTCCTATAAACCACTCCTAACCCCTTATATATTAAAATAATGAATAAAAAAATTTTTAAACAACGAAGCGGTTGAGTGTGTGCAATAAAATTCGGCACAAGAATTCCTCCCGTGAAGAAAAGTCGATGGGAATTTTTTTAAAAAAATTGCATCTCCGGATCATCCCCCCGCAACCCCTATATGTTAAAAAATTAAAAAAATAATTTTTTAAACAACAATTAATTTTTTAACATACAAAGGGTTGCGAGGGGATGATCCGGAAATGCAATTTTTTTGAAAAAATTCCCATCGACTTTTCTTCACGGGAGGAATTCTTGTGCCGAATTTTATTGCACACACTCAACCGCTTCGTTGTTTAAAGAATTATTTATTCAATATTTTAATATATAAGGGGTTAGGGGTGGTTTTTGGGGGGGGGGGGGTAAAAAAACTTTTTTAAATCTTTTTGTATTTATGTGTGGGATCTTCATCACATTTTATTGTATTTCGATTAATTTCGGAAAAAGTTTTTTTCGTTGACTAATAAACGTTTGAAACTTCAGACGCATTCCAGGATGTGGACAGGAACAAGGATTCAGTATAAGGAAGCTGGATTTTCAGGGTTGTCCACATCTTGAATTTTTCAAAAGTTGAAGCTTTAACTCAACCCCTTTTTCCAACACTCGGGAAGTCCCAAAATATGTAACATAATAAATTAAATGGAATGATTAGTAAATAATATAGACAAATATGGTCCTCGAGAATTTGATTCTTTTGGCAACTCAAAATTTAAAATTTCAAACCAAAAATTTAAACGAAAATTGGAACATGGTAAAATGCCATGTTACACAATTAATCTTTATTTCATTAAATAAACGAGTATACTTGGCCTTTCTATCGCCAATTTTAAATTAAAATTGATATTTAAGTGAAATTCAATAATTTGAGAAATAAGTTTTATGTTATTTGAAATTCCAATTTATAACAAAAAACAGTTTTTTTTGTATCTCTTTTTGTGAATTTAGTTACATGTAGATATTAACGCTTTTATATTTATTTACGTTTTTATATATATTTAATTTCATAAACCGAAATCGTAATAATTCTACTAGGATTTGTGTCAATAATGTTGATAATTTAATTAAATGACTTTTCCAGAATTTGATTCTTGAACGAGAAAACTACGTTCAGTTGATACCAGAGAATCAATATTGCACCCGGAGCGAGAATCAGAGATACATCAACATTGCGAAGATTGTTCGAGCAATTATAGCAAAAGTATCTCTTCAATATATCAGTGCGAAATCCAGTATTTCATCCTTTTTTTTTGTACATACAAGGATTATCCATGATAAACAATCGCTTACATTACAAAAAACGTGAAATCAATTAAAACATTTCTTAAAATGCCGTTCCCTAGGATAATTATGAATTCCGTAGTAGACGCAATTAATTTTCCAGTATTTACAACATACTTTAAAACGTTGGTTTTAAATAATAATAATAATAATAATAATAATAATAATAATAATAATAATAATAATAATAATAAGAATAATAATAAGAATAATAAGAATAATAAGAATAATAATAAAAATCATTATCGTTTAATCATACAAATTATCGTTTTATAGACATATATATCTTTAATCCTATATTAAATAACATGAAAAACACATTGTATGTTAATATTCTATAACATTGATGTCAAACGCAGACATTTACATGATTGAAACTCGTGCACAATGTTGAGGTGCTTGTAAATCACATTAAAAAAAAAAAAAAAAAAAAAAAGAAAATCCTTTGACAGTGATAGCTAACAATCCTGCGGTAACCGTTATGAAATGGATTTGTGCGTGGCATTGCATCAGAAGTTGATATCGAAATTATAATTTTGCCATCATTAGCCTTGTTATTGCAATTATTTGATCAATTAATTGAGTAACGCGCTATGACGGATTCGTGGCATTTACGAAATTGCAGCATTTGGCGGATGTTAATGTTACGCGAAATGGAACGTGAAATGCATTTAACGGAGTAAAAGGTGCAAATTTTGTCGCGACAAACGTTTAACAATTTAGCAACGACTAGAAAATCTCCGGCGAGTTGAGCCGAGCAGACGCCCAAGAGTGATGATATTCAAGACAGTTTAAGTTGTTCTGCTGTCTGTCAGTCGGATCCGTGCGCCGGGTGTTTAAGTGCGCGCCCGAAGAAACTCTCCGAAGACCGGCGAGCTTCAAACGGAAGCCATTAGTCAATCCCGTGGAGTGCATACTAACGTCACGAGTGCCAGCCGGGTCAACTGCGTCGTCATTTTCGCGCCGCCATATTGGGCGCCACGCCGGCGAAAAGTATCAACTCATGCGTGAACTCGCTAATGCGATGACGTATAATCCGTCGCTGTTTATGTTCGACCGCAAAAAATGCACCGGACGAAGAGCGGACCTCGGATTCTCGCGACGTTTGTCAAAAAGTGCCGAAATATCG
The DNA here is from genome assembly GCA_022817685.1 of Aradophagus sp. ZL-2020. Lineage (NCBI taxonomy): Eukaryota > Metazoa > Arthropoda > Insecta > Hymenoptera > Scelionidae > Aradophagus > Aradophagus sp. ZL-2020. The sequence continues at coordinate 5,080 of JABFOV010002676.1, read as the reverse complement.
ACAGGAATTTCAACGATTTTGCTTTTTATTTTAACATGTCGTACGCTCAAATTGCCTGGTTAAAACCAAAAGCAGCCTTTTAGTTTCACGCTTCGATTTGACATTCTTCTCTGACAAGGCCAATTTCGTTGTTTCGTCCTGTTTGTGGAATTAATTAAAATAAGAACGTTTGATTTTCAATTTTAACTGTATTGATTAATCTCAAATTAAATAATATCTGATTTAATTATTAACTAATAAAGGCTTAATCCGGTAAAAATTTGTTATTTTATCTTTTTCTTGCCTTAAAAAAAGCACAAGAGCAATTTGGCCAAAGACATGGGGGAAATAGATTGTTGTATAGGCTATGCATGGATATTTACGTTTCTATAATAATAATCGAAAAAAAGGCTCAGGTTTAATTTTAATCTTGACCCAAATGACGGCGTTGCCTATGTGATATCCGAGGCTGCTGCTGTTAAAAAGAACGGACAAGAAACACGAGGAAATGAAAATGTGCCGGACTGAATACCGCCGATGGTAAACATTTCTGTAAACAATCCGAAATGACGTTGCACGTCAATAATCATACGTACTTGGCAAGCATTATATTCGAAGCGACCAGTCAAATTCAATTCGAATATTGCGTAACCATTTTTATTTCATCTTCATATTAAATAGCTCGATCGATCGTGCACAAATAAAAAAAAATCATAAATAAATAAACTGAAACAATTGTCAACTTGATAAAATCAAAGCTGATGAAATCCATATAATGCCGTTGTGATAAAATGAACAACACGTGCGTTCAATCGTCGAAATTGTTCTCCAAATTTCAGACTACGGACAATTGAAAGAAGCCATGTCGGCGATACAATGTCAAATATTTTATCAATTACTCGATTGGTCGATATTAAATGACGTTTTATTGCTTTCTCGCGTTCGTGCGGAAAATTTCAAGAAAAATGCCCAATGTCGATGAGATTTTCAATTCAACGACGATTGAATTTCGTTAGTGTCTATTCTACTGGTTTATGACTTTTGTAAACGAAATGCTGTAACATTCTGTAACAATTGCAAAATTCACGAGCCTGTCTGGAAAAATATTTATAGTTTAAAAATGCAGAGCTTATCGTGTACACCAATATTTTTCAAATATACATCTTCGAGTTTAGCGATATTTCAGTAGAGTAACCACGCTAAAGGTCAGACTGTCGTGTAATATATAATAAATCACAAACAACGCAAGTCATATCGAATGTATGCGTGTTACCTTAAAACTGCAATGCATATTTTTCCACATGTAAATAAATACACTTTTGAACTATAAAAAAGTAAGAAATGATAAGGTCCTTTGAGAAAATCGTTAACTTATGTTTAGAAGAAACTTAAAGCCGGGGTAACACGCGAAATGAAATGTTTGCGTGGAATTGAAACAAACTAATCTTCAGATGATGATCGAAACCATAGCGAATTACAATTTCAATTATCGAAACCTTTAATGAAAATAAATTTCGCAGTCGAGATTCAAGTTGCTGATAACTCATTATTAATTGGAACACTACGAGTTTATCTATTAATACGGTAACAAATGCAGCTACGCAAAACCACGTCGAAATTAATGGAAACTTAATTTTAGTTGTTGCCAAATCAATTAAACGTTAATTAATAATATTACGATTTTCCGCCAGTTGATAATCGTGAGGCGAAACAATAAATTGTACGCATTAAAACTGATTTCGCGGAACCTCGTTTATCATCACTTGCAATTCAGCTTTTTACCACGTCCCTTTTGACGAGTCATCATTATTTATCATTTGTATTCTAAATATTCGCCGAATAAACGATACCAAATTAAAAACGAGTCAGTTTCAACGTACAATAATTGATTATTATTTGCAAAAATCGTCGGACAGCATTCGTGGTTGTTGTTAATCGATTAATTTGCTAATAAAAATATTAATTAACACGCATTTGAGTTTGCTCATCGTTCCGAATCTCATCCCACTAATGAAACGGAAATTAATTAATCACCTTTTTCCCGCGAAAAAGCCTTTTTACCGACTTTGCTCAGACAGTTTTATAACCTTCGACCTGACAACTAAAATTGCACCAAGATAGATTTCTTTCTTTTCTTTCTTTTTTTTTTTTTTTTTTTTTTTTTTTTACGCCGAATAAATTTAAGTGAGAATTGTTAGAGTTAATCTAAGTCATGGAAAACATTAAAAATCACGCAATATTTCTTTTATATTTAAAATCATGAGGATTGTTCGTCGTCGCGAGGTGGGTCGATTCATTAAGAGATGGCAAACTGGAATAACGACGGTAACGATCGCGAACAAGAAATGCCTTAATTACTTTTCTTTGCCGAGACTTTTCGCAGATCCACGCCTCGGCTATATATCTTCGTTCAATCTTTCAACGCGTTGAATTCAAAAGCTTTATTCGTCTGCACTGTAAACATCGAAACAAAAACACGAAGCACTTTTTTTAAATAAGGATCATCGATTATCGTACGAGCATTTAATACGATTAAGTCGAATCGTCCAAGTAGAAAAAGTCAATACGGTGTTGGACTGGTGAGATTTGGATAATCTCTTTGGATAACATAAGTTGGAGACGTACACAGAATCTAAATTTCAGTCTCACGTTTGTTGCAATTTAAATAAGGAAGGTAAAAGTATGCGAAAGACGTTTTTTATATACGTGGTAACAATTCGGAAATAATTAGTGTTACAACGCTATTGAAATATTTGTTCAAAAGTTTAATAATAGATATAAATGAAAATATTGTAATGATTTTCGAACTTTTGGCTGAGAGCACATTTAGCCCAAAATATTAATTTTATTTGAATTTCTCGTTGCTTTATAATTTTGATTGTATTGAAAGACAAATTCTAATTACGACACTATTTGATGAATTTTATAAGTACTACTATCATCGTCATTACGTTTAAAAAAAAATTGTAAACTCTTTATAAATTCACGAAAGTATGAAACGAAAGTATGTATGTCGAATACTTGTGAATGTGAACAAAATAAAAGTAACAGTCAAGAATGTAAAATTGTGTAATTGTGGTTTTGTTTGAATCTAAGAAGTTTGAAGTAGGTTACAGAGGTTAGGGGTCTGTTAAATTAACATGATGAATGGCCGTTGAAATGTACTTCTGTTTTGCTCAAATGATTAGGCTGATCAAACACACTTGCTACTACTGACGCCGGCACGGCTATTAAGCTCGCCACTTACGTCCTGCTCGATTTCCTGCAAAATTACTACTCACTGTAATGCTACATCTTCTGAACCAATGCAGTACCATTACGAGCAATGAGTCATCAACGTCAACCCATTGATTTACAGAAAACAAAAACTTCTCGTGGGTCTGGCGAAACGTTTACTTGTACTCCATAATTTTTTTATCTGAGACATTCCATAATTCTTACAGTATTTATTCCATATAACTTATTGCAAATTTCACACTTTTTTGATTGACAGTTCCTTTCGCTTTCAACAATTCCATTAATTCATAATTCATACATATATTAAATTCTACACCAACTTACATTTGAGTATAACAATTTACAATTACACAGAGAGAAAAAATTTTGAACTTTTATTATGAAAAATGTTAAAAGAGTGTCAGACTGTACTTAACGTCACGTCTTATTATCAATGTTTTTAAAATTAATATGAATCATTTTAAAATTTAAAATGATCATTTAAAATTCAAAATTTTGTCTCTCCGTGTATTGAAATTTAGAATGTGTATGCATTTTATAATTTAAAAAGTATTTTTGATGTGTTTTACGATATCAAAAATTGACCTTTCAAACACAGGTAGAACACCAAAGATGTAAAAATTGAAACTGACAAAACGAAACTCAGAGAGGGAGAGAAAAAAAAACGAAAAACTAACTCGTGTACACTGGAGATTTATGTGGCAAAAAATGTTGTAATTTCAGTAGTAATTTCAAAATCAGTCGTGTGATCTGATTCCACGTGTTTCAAAGTTTCGATCTGAACGTTCTATGTTGAGCAACTTTTCCGTGTTTTGCATTTCCTGTTTTGACTAACTCTTGTGAAAATGAGTCTTGTACTCAATGATGAACCAATAATGGCAAGACCAGAATTCCTGTTGTCAAGGTCTTTACGACATTGATCGAAGCTCAACTTCCAATCGAATGAGCACTAACGCGAATGTACGTGGCTAGGAAAAGATTAGATCAAAGTGATATTTAAATTCGATAATATATATCTTAACTAACGTATTCTCTTTAAATTTATGTTTTATTATAAGCTAACTGGCATAGTACAATTTAATTTGAACTTTCTGCAAACAAAAGTTTGAATTTTTTTAATAAGCTTGTAAGTAAACAACCCGAAATCATTCATAATACTCTAATGTTCTCTAAAGTTAACCTATAATTATAATAGACTTCGATTACTTAGCGGTAACTATAATAAGTTGTATCATGTGATAAGCAAATAGTCGTGACGTAGCAATCAATTTCAGTTAATGTAAGTGTTAATATTAACTGTTCCAAGTTGAAAGTGATTGCTATCGTAAATATAATAACTGTTACTGCAAATTTTGACTTCTCGCAGTCATTTGAGACAGTGGAACTTACTTTGAGTTGGAAAACAATAATGATCAATAACAATGATTCATGTTACTTCGTTTGTCAAAGCAACATGTGGCGATACACGCCGAGCAATATTGTACATAAATAATTGTGTGGTCCGTTACATTTATAATCCAGAGGTGTAACTATGAAGTTCTGCAACTTTTTAAAAGAAGTCAAAGTATAATGCGTTTTACGCTTTTTTTTTTTGTTTTTTTTTTGTTTTTTTTTTTTTTTTTTTTTCGGTTCCCGTCAATATTAAAAAGAGAATAACAATTATTAAAAAATTAAATTAAAATTTATGTAGTTTTAAGACATATTTTCAACTTAAAATAAAACATTCTATTTCCTTGAAAAATAACATAACAACTCTTATACATTTCTAGATTTGTACATCATATCTCTTCCTTTCCTACATCTACCACTCCCTGAGACCACACATGACATTTATGCCCCGCTCCCATTAGACAATACACACAGG
>JABFOV010002675.1:0-19013 GCA_022817685.1 Aradophagus sp. ZL-2020 | reverse complement strand
GTTCAATTGAAGTGCTTGTCTCCTTGTTCGGTCGGTCGACGTTTTCACAGTTTGGTACGCTTTTATGGAGTTTGATTGGTTTGAGAAACAACAGTGGTTTCTTGTTTTATGTTGTTCGTTTGTTTTGTTTGCTAAGTGGGAGGTGGAAGGGTAATTTAATTGACGTAATCGTGATGTAATAATGATTAAATGGGAAAGCTTGTCAGGAGGGCTTTCTCAATGGACCTTTTCATACGTGGCCCCATTCTTTTTATCTGTATATGTATTTGACGAAAATTCAAATTCAGGTCGATTGTCTGTGTAGAGTTCATTAGATGTTCTGATAAATCTTAGGATAATGGTATTATCAACTGGTTTTGTATTATGCATTTGTAACATTATGCCGAAAGTATGGTAAATACCTTTGTTCCGAGATAATAGGTAAAAGTGGGAGTGGTTACCTGATGAAACAGATGAAGTGTGCCTTTTAAATACTTTTAAGGTGCTTTTCCTTATCTTTGATTTTCAATGGAAAAATGTTATTTTTTTTAAATAATTTATAACATACGTTGAATAATAATTAAAAATATAGTAATAATTTAGAGTTTACCAATTTGTTGACTGCATGTAAAGTTTAACATATATTTATGTAAGTAAATAATTAAAAACTTATACTTTTTGATATTTATTAAATTCTTATAATTTTTGTTGCCAGGCATTAAAATAGATTGTGAGTAAATGAATATTTTAGAAAGACTTTTTTCAAACTTTTGAATATGAAGTAATTGAAATGATATTATTTTAATTTTAAATAGTTTTACAGTAGACCTCAAAAGTTTTGTATCTCTTTCCTATTTAGTTTGTAAATTTCTTATAAGAAAAAAAGTAGAAGTACAAGAATCTTCGCAGGCTCACATATACAGTATTTCATTTATTATTTATTTTTATTTAATTTTAAATTACAGAGGTGTTTAAGATTATAAAAAAAATAACATTGTTGTTTCTTATGTATTTTAAATTACTGCAAAATAAAAAGTATACAATAGCACCTGAAAGCAAATATTGATACTTTACTGCCTTTGATTTTGTTCTTTTGCTGAAGGAAACAAAAATCAAAACAAAATATCCAATAATGAAGTAGCATTAGTATTATAGAATGAGTGTTATTCCTTACTGAAAATACAAGAAAATAAAATAATATAATATGAAATGTATCTCAAAATTATTGATCATATTAATGAATATTTGTGTACAAAAACTAGGCATTTTTATAATAATGTGTTTATTGCAGGTGACTGCTAATGATCGTATTTCAACTTTCATTTGCTCTGGGTGTTTGGTCAAAGTCAATAGATGGCACACTTACAAAGAGTCATGTCAACGTTCTCAAGAAAAATTACAACAATGGTTGTCAAAACAAATATCCTGTAACCAAACGGTAATTTTGCCATTTTCTATAAACCTTTAATTAAAAAACTAGAAAATTGTTAATAAATTTAATTTATCTAGTATACTGAGAGTTGTATAGTATTACATTAAATTAATATTGTTATTCTTTTCTAAACAGATACAAATCAAAGATGAACCAGTTGACTTGGATTATATGGACAACATTCAGATTCTATCACAAACCGATGATCGGAATCTAGTAAGTAAAATAAATTGGTTACAATTTTTATTTTGAAGATAATCAAATGAATAAATTATTGTGTTGAATTATTTTCACATAATATTTCTATTTTAATTACAGTTTCATGTAAACATAGTTTTCTTAATTATTTTGAGGTTTTTTAAAGCTATACATATTCGAAATATGTTCTATATTCAATGTAAAATAAAAATGCTATTATTCATTTTAGATATAATTTTACTTTTAAGATTGAAGACCTACATTTTTTAAAAGTAAATAAATTAAAAGTTCAGAATTTTTTAATTTATTACACATGTCTTATACTTCACTAACTACAAGATTAATGTAACTTAAGCAGATAAGACATAAAGTTGATCAGCAACACATTCAAAGTACAAAAAAAGTAAAGAAAAAAAGAATTTTCATACATTTTTTTCAACATTAGAAGAAATTTGATTCACTTTGCAATACAAAATTTACAAAATAATGTTCTTTTTTTGTTTAGGTCGAATCTCATACTATTGCTATTGAAGAAAACGGTGAAGTTAGTCCAGAGGGAAATAATGAAAACATTGATAATAATGATAATACTGAAAATAACGAAAATAATGCTAACAGCGAAAGTAACGATAATGAAAATAATGTCAGCAATCTTAATAATGAAAATAACGTAAAGAATGATAATGTTGAGACCAAGGAGAACAGTCTTAACAACGAAACTAAAGAAATTAATGAGAATAATGTTTTGGAAAAAGAAATTGATGAAAATTCTCTTACACCTCAAATAGCTGATTCGCCTCGTCAGCATTCTGATGTTGCACCACTACGAGAAAATAATCGTTTTGAGCAAAAAATTTTAGAGGTCAACATTAAGGATGAACCAATATCAGAAGATGATTCTGATTCAATGATGGACTTTGACTCAACATCCGATACGGCTGAACTAGTACCCAATCCATTGGCAAGAGCCAAAGGACTCATGTTAGAAACTCAATCAGGACAACAATATAGTACTACATCTCTCAAAATGAAAAGGAAGAATCGGCGTGTGTCAAAGACACATTTTCATGGCAAGAAGGCATACAAGCGTAAATGCCCACACTGTCAGATATATCTGCATTCAAAAACATCTTATTTAAAGCACACAGAACGATTTCATAATTTGGCAAACAATACAATGCCAATGGATATAAAGCCAAAATCCTTGCAAAAATTATCTCTTTCTCCAACGAAGCCAATTAAAAAAACGCCATCAAAACCACTTCTTCCTGTCCGAGCGTCTGCTCGAATTGCAGAGGCTGCACTGCAGCAACTTGAGAATGAAAGCAATGAATGTAATGTAGCTAACATAGATCATGATCCGGATAGTGATATGACGCCCATGCAACTGAATATTATCAGTCAGCTGAAAACTTATTCCTGCTACACTTGTGAACAGTTCTTTGCTGACCGTCGTAGTACCTTGAGTCATATTCGTCAGCATGTACCTAACTTGAAACCATATACCTGTATTGCTTGTTTAACTGAATTTGAGGATCGTTCCTTGTATAAGATCCACTGTAGTGAATCGTATGAATGCGCGATGAAAATTGCCCTTGTTGTGCCAAAATTCGGGACTGAAAAATACTTCACATGCAACATGTGTCTGGAACCAATGCCTAACCGACAAGAACTTCTTCTCCACTTAGCTCAACACACAAACAAATCATTTAATTCTGAACTAACACATGGTCAAACTTCCACTCCTGTGCAGTCCATAAAACGTCAAACGTCAAGTTCCATTAACGTCCCTAATCCATATGTAAATGGTGATCCCATGTACAATCATGAGTGCGAGTTTTGCGGTATGATTTATAAACATAAAATTAATATGCAGAAACATCGTGATCACTGTGCTACTTTGCCAGAACAAATCCGCACATCCTATCGTTGTATTCATTGTGGTATGACATTTTTAGTGTTTAAGAAATATCAAAGTCATTTGGCAGTTGATCACAGGCGTAAAGATATGATTTGTCATGTTTGTGGTCATGTGTCTTATTCTCAAGATGAATATCTTTCACACCACGAAACTCATCGCGTCGTTCAAGAAGAAGAATCTTCGCTCATGACACCTTACGAATCTGAAGATGACAACACAAAAGCATATAAATGTGCACTTTGTGGCGAGAGCTTCAATGATCATGCTGATTTCACAGAACATCGCAATCTACATTTGAAAGTTAAAATCTATTCATGTGTTATCTGTCGCAGTATGTTCAGCAGCGCTGCAACTTTGGAAGTGCATATGAGAGATCACGGTATATTAGATTCTGGTCAACAGAATACCCATAATTCGTATGACGAAGGGGCTGCAGAGGGGAATGACAACGATGCTGACGCTTCTTCCGTGTCAGACCCCAGTGGTCGTCTACCCACTTGCCCAGAGTGTAACAAAAGTTTCGCTAGCACAAACAATGTCAGTAGACACATGAAGAATGTGCACCGTATAGAACGTTCAATTTGCAATCATTGTTATGAAGTGTTCACAACCAAAGAACAGTTGGATGAGCATACTAGAAAAACACATGTTGTTAAAATGGTAGTGGGTCCTAAGGGATCAAACCAAAAGCCTATTCTCAAGTGCCCCCAATGTATGAAAACATACTTGTATGAATCAGCTTTGCACCACCATTGCCAAAATGTACATGGCTTCAACTATGAGGGTCAAGGTCAAGCCGAAACTTACTATTACAAATGTGAAGTTTGCGGCAAAACGTTTAAGGAGGAATTTTCCATGAGAATCCACAAGACTTGGCATTATCGTTCCGATTCTAGATTAGCTAGAGGTATACCAAACTCAAAATTGAGTCCGATTAAAATTAATGATATGAGCAATACGTCAACAAGTGATTCGCCAAAACCAGCTAAAGCAAGAAAATCATTTCCAAACACACCGAAGTATCAAGGGATTAAGTATCAGAGCATTCAGTGTCAAGTTTGCGATAGCAGATTTTCTGATGTCACAGAATTGAGAAAACACTTGTGGGATGTACATTGTGCTAGGAACAAACAAGAGAAACCATTTATCATTAATGAACTGCAGTGCGAACTTTGCACAACCATCTTCGAGGACAGACCAAGTTTAGATGCTCACATGGCTTGGCATAGGGCTAATCCCATATTGAGTAACAACGTGACGCCTCAAATTACAGTAAGGGAAAATCCACCACCCGTCCCTTCATCGCCAACATTCACTTGCGGTATATGCGGCAAAGTTTGCTCAAGCAAGAAAATGCTTTACAAACACAAGAGGATTCATAAAGTTCCACTTATGTCTGGTAAAATGCAGACCTTACCATTAAAGAAAATGGTAGGATGTGGCACTTGTGGCAAGGTAAAAGTTTTTATTTTTATGCTTTTTTAAGTTGCAGGGGAAAGATGTTGAAATGTTCAAGTTTGTTTTTTTACAACATATTTTATTTTACAATATCATTTTAGAAGTTTTATGTTAAAATTTTAATTTTCAAAATACTTATAGCATGTATAAGTAATAAGTTGAAAACAGGCATCAGGGAAAAATTTTCTTACCAATCCCCGTGAAAACTTTATGTTTTCTGTCACAAGTAAAAGAATATAACATTTTTCTATAATAATGAAGTGAAACAAAAGATTTGCGTGAAAATGAAACAAAAATTATTTGTATATTATGATTGGTTTGAGGTTTTGTTCTTTTTTGGATTGATCATAAGTTGTTTAATTTCTTCTTAACTTACCTTTGTTTTAAATGACCATTTTTAAAATATTTATTCTTTCATAGTAACATCAAACCGAAAGAATACAAAAATTTGAATTGAAATGGTTTTTAATGCTGACTCAATTATTTATCTACCTCATGATATTATATTATATTATAATATCAAATTATAAAAGTTCAAAAACTAAAGTAAATTATATTTTTTAGGTCTTCTCATCTACTGGCAATCTTTCGAAACATCGTGCCATGACAAGTTGTGGTATGGCATTCAACATGAAGATGAAGAAGGAAGGAAGTCAGGTTGACGTTGAGGTACCCAAGAAGAAGCCTGTGCATTGTTTGCTTTGCAAAGCCGTTTTTCCAAGTATGCGCGTCCTCTATCAACACAAGCAGGCGATGCACAATAAAAATAAACCTACGATGAAATCTCAGGGACCTGTGCCCAATCTTGTTGCTCTAACTGATAACCAAGGCGGTGTCATTTGTAACGTGTGCGGCAAAAGATTCAGTGGCATTCCTCCATTGAAGCAACATTACACCATCAAACATAAAAAAACGAACAAAATGGCATTCGCGTCCCAAAAAGTGTCAAAGAATGGTTCCTTGATTTGCTTGACGAAAAATTGCCGTCAAGAATTTCCGGATCAAGAATCACTAACACGACATGAAGTCGAAAATCACTCCAATATCCTTTACAGCTGTCAAATGTGCGAGCGTCATTTCTTTGATAAGAGTATTATCGTGAAACATGTGCAAAATACTCATAAGGCAGCGTATCAAGATGGTATGTCGAATGCTAATGATTTCTTTGAAGAAGTTGACCTCAATAAGTATGACATTAAGGATCTGTCAAATCCTCGAGAATGTCCTGTCTGTCATGTCAGATATCCCAATACAAAGGCCTTGAAAATCCACTACTATAAATTCCACGATAAAGGTTTTTAAGATACTTTTAATTTGAAATATCGTGATCTCAGTATGAAACTTTGATACGATATTTTGATGACTTATTTTATATTGAATTATTATAAAATAATTTGTTAATTAATTTTTTTTCGGTTTTACTTTATCTTGATGAGCTTTGATCAAAAGCCGTATTGGTTAAAGTGCTTTGAGAACAAATCTTGAAATAATTTTGTTGCTGCATTGAATGGGGTATTGATTTCTATAATTCATCATGTGGCTTTGTCATTAACCCTTATTTAAGCGCATTCGTTATCATCACATAAATTAGTGAGATAAGGTGTAATTGTAAATTAAATGTACAGTGCGAAGTTCAAAAATCTTTTATACTTCAATTTAACATTTTTGTGGTCAAAACCACTAATACCATATAGGATACAACATAACATGGCCATAAAAAGTTGAATCAAAGTTTTAAATTTTTACATGCATAACCAAAATTTTTTTGTTTTAATAAAATATTGAAATATTAAGACTAGTAGTTTCTCTGTATATACGCAAAAAGAAATAAGATATTTTTGTTGTATCAACCAAATGAATATTGAAAAAGTACGGTAGTCAAATACAAATGAAGTATAAGACGTTTATTAATCAGGTATGGAAGTTGTACTATATGGTGTACTAGATGGTGTAACTATATCATACCTCGTTGATATCCAAACTTTGGTAGTCCCTCAGATACAATGGTTTTATAATCGTAAGGATACTATAGCAGTGCTGAAATATCACTTCTGTAGTATGAAAATCTATACATTGTCTGCATCTCAAGGCAGGTTACCAAATTGGTATTGCCTCGAATTACATTATTGATATCTTTCTCTTTTTGTGCAGAAATACAACATTACAAATTTAAATGTACTTTTAATTGGAACAATATTAAAGATCTATTTAAACAATTAATATTAACGAATGACAATTATATCATGGCTGAGCATATGGAAATTTCAATATATAAACAAAATTGCATAAATTGTGAACTATTCTAATAAAATATATTATGCATCAAGGACAGAAAGTTGACGATTTCAGACGAAAACGAATTTTTCACATGAGGCAAAGTCGAGTGCTAAAAATTGTCCTAGCAGAAATTGTCAATTTTCTGTCCATGGTACATACTATACATTTTCCCATGGTAGAGCATTGGGTAAAATGTCGTCTTAAACTCATGGCTGGCGCCACTCGTGGAGAAATATACTATTTTATAATAAGTGCAAAGAAAACGTTGCTTTGAAGTCTGGAAAGCCGATGTAGATTAGATTTATTTGTCATAGTTGTGACGCTTGGGCTTAAAGATCTAAAAAGCAACCTTTTCGTTGCACGTGTTCTAAGCATAAGTATTTTTTGAAATCAATAAATTTAATTTCGGTATATATATACATTTCTCGCGAATTTAATTTTGTCAATTGAATGCTGTATGAAACAGATGTTACATATAAAATTTAAAATAAAACAAATAGTTAATTGAACTTACGCCATAGCAGACATTAACGTTGAAATTTCATAATTTAAAATATGGAAAAAAACAATTAATAATTTAGAAACTTACATCTACGAAATTAAATTCGCGAGAAATATATGTGAATAAGTATTTTGTTTCTGTAACGTTATTCAAATGGGCCAATTTGGTCATTTTTATCGCATATACAAATTTTCTACATGTAAGAATTGTCAAATTTATAAAATAACGTTTTTCGATCATTCTTATAGCACCAAATTAATTCTTGAGTTTCAAATGAGGATAAGTTGACAGTAGATTATTGACAAGATTTTTCAACTGAAATTTTCAATTTAACTAAAAATAATAATACCTTAAATCAAGTACTTTTTACTTGCCCCAGTTTGTTTATCAAAAGTTTCATAAAATAAACACAATATTATTGTGAATAAATTGTATTGTTGAGTACAATTACATGTATTTTTACAAATAAATAATAAAACTCATTGTCGTGAAATTTTATGGTTAATTACTATTTTTTCAAGGCTGTGCGAAAATCACAGCTTTAAATATTTATAAAGTAATTATCGTAAATACTTGATAAAATGACATATTTTATTACAGAAATTTACATCAGTTTTTCTTATGATGATTTCAGTAAAGCACTTGACAGAAAAAATTAAGGCGCGCTTAATTAAGGGTTAATAATAATGATAATAATAGTAATATTAATAATATTAATAATAATAATACATATATAAATATATGTGTAGGAAGCTTTCTACATTTTTGTATCGACGAATTCAAATTTAAAAAAATGTTGAGTAAAATTTGTGCAACCGCTATTTGTAAAAAATTGCAAAATATAACAAATTTTTTTCCTTAGTGATAGTTTGCTTCTTTATACCCTTTTCTGTAAAAAAAATGTTTCATTTTGTAAAATTAGTCACAAGTTTGAATTCGTTGATAAATAAAAATTAGAAACCTCATTCACATATGAATAGTTATTTTTATATTTTCAATAAAAAATAGTCTTTTTTTATGTATATATTTATTCAATTACACAAATTGTAAAATAAAAATAATTACTCGCAAATATAAAATGTGACACATGCTTTTTTCAATTATTGCTAAGTGACAACTTATTAATTTTTCTTTAATAACTAAACTTTATTAACTCGTTGGGGAATTGCTAGATTTATTCGTATAACTAGATTATGGCATAGAACTGGTTCATATTCCATGAAAAGGAAGGCAAGTGGGAAATTATTTGGAAAAGTGAAACAGAATTTTATGAATTAAAGAACTTTATTTCCAGTTTATTCAGTTCTGTTTTATTTTCAATCGATTGCCAATCGTCTTTGTTTTTTGAAGGAATTACCTGGAATTTAAAACGTAGGCAGTCTCTGGTAGACAAATTCAAACAAGCCTTGATTCAGTTGTAATAAACATCAAAACTAAACTTTTACCAGAGTAAAACTACATTTGGTGAAATTTGTTAACCAGTATTGCCCAATTTCAAGCTTCCAATAAACGTCGAAACAAGTGTGAAATTAAATAATTATTTACACATTTTTATGTAAATAAACTTTTTGTATGAGTACGGTTATTGAAATATTTTATTTCACACTCACGACTGGTATCGCTTGAATATGATTTATATTTAACTTGTTCTCCAGTGCTGGGCCAGTACTAAGTCAACTGTAATTTTCATATTGGAAAGCAAATGATTCTCATTTTTATTATTACTATTTTTAAGTAATGTTATTTAACAAAGTCGATATATTTTTATCGGGACTATTCAAAATAAAGCATGCTGTTGAAGTCATTTTGATGGTAATAAGTAATAAAGAAAATACGATTTAAAAATTCACTATTCCTAAATTATCTGAGAATTGTTCTAGTGTCGTTTTGATGTTCGGATCAAGGGTTGTACAGTATTGGATGGAATAACTGCTTTTGTACTTGGCAAATGATTTTTGTTTTATATCATATACATACACATTTAAATATTAAGATAGACGTAAGACAAATGAATATGTCGATTTAGATAATAGAAACTGTTAAAATGTGTTAGGATATGCTATAGCCTTGATTAAATTCTTTTTTTATTTTCCTTTTTTCTTAAAAACGTAGAACGCGCTGAAATGATTTTGTATAATTGTTTAATTTGCTCTTAATAAATCTGCGTTTTCTTCGCACAATTAATTCATTATACTAATCAATCTCAATTCAAACATGGTATATAAACCTTCTTTCAATATTAACTGAATAATTTCAATCAAGAAGTTAATAAATATTTTGATATTTGACAATAGGAATTTGTATATACCATTGCATGCTTGCATACAGGATTTTTAATTTCATTTTGAATTTAAATACTAATTACAAATTATAATTAATACGTGAATATTTTCTAATTTGTTATTAAAATATTAATTCTTGTATTTTTATTAAGCAAACCTGTTAATTGTTAGACGTAATTAGCGTGTTCTACTTGATACTCCCAGTTATCCTTGAAAGTAAAGCACCAGTGTAAAATTTTATAGTATATAATGTTATATAAGCGCAACATTTGTAATAAATTGAAACAATAAATTGTAGACACAATATTTTTTGTATCAATATTTATGTTCGACACATTGAAACGCGAAGGAAAAAAGTAATCTAAAGTTTCAAATAATGTTAAAGAAAAATTGACACAAGGACATATTAAATAAAGAGTACGAAAAGCTTAATCACATTTGAAAAAGTGAAAGAGTTGTGTTTTTTTGCGACACATTATCCCAAATTTTCATAAATTTTATCCCTTTTCTCATTGGTTAGCCATGAAGTCAGTTTTTCTATGAGTTTGCTTGAAATTTTGTATTCTTTTTTTCTTTCGCATTATGACCTCGTGACAAATAATCAATGAACTACGTGACATGGAGCATAAACTGTAATTTCCTCGGTAATCTTTTTTTCGTTCAGCGAAGAAAAGCTACCGCTTTTATCTGTATGAAATAATAACTGTACAGGATTTGTATAAAGATAAGATGAAAAACAAATCTTTAATTGCTTTGTTTAAGAACGTATTTTATCAGAGAATGTGTTTATGAAATATAAGTTGGAGCGTAATAACTTTTTAACAACGTAAGAAAAATACGCGTAGTCCAGTTTCTGTTGTAAATTGATGCACATTTAAATATACAGCCACATATGTATATATGACATAAGCAGTTTTAGGTTTTTACATTTTAAATTCAATAACCATTATATAAAGTTTTTAAATATATTATAAACAATTTTACTTCCTTAACATTAACAAATTTATATAACTATATATTTATATAACTATGGTCATAAACTGCTAGTACTTCCTTGATTGTAATTTACTTAACAATATGAATTATTGATTAATTTTACTTACTTTTTACAAAAATATTCAAATAAGTGGACCTGAATTTGTTGCAAGAAAATCGAACATTGATTTCATGAAATCAGATCAACTTTTTCGTTTTTCTTTAAGAAATTTTTAAAAACTTATCATTTTACAAATTCCTGTTTTTCTATATCGATAATATAAATACTGGTTTAAATTAGAATTTGACTTTAATACTCAAATTATCAAGATATACTTTTAAATTAATGTTTATATCAACGTTTCAAGTTAATTTATGTTTTTCTCATACTATATATGGTTGAAAGCAAAAATTGAAGAAATATTATTGAAAATTTACTTGAGCTCTTTTATTTTTGTTTTTAGCCAGTCTTATATATGACTTTCTGGGTCAATTTTCATATATTTTACATAGTTATTTTTATTAAAGTAAACATTTTTTTTCCTTTTCATTTTCAATACTAAATGATAATAAAATATTTCAGGTATTTAGTAACCATAGTGACGGATGACTGCTTATATGGTTAATTCTATTTTTCCATTTAATGGCATGGAAACTCTTCAGGATTGCTGTTATCCATTATAGTAGCATCATTTTTCAAATCTTCTATGCCAGTGGAAACTTCGTGATTAACTGTAAGTACATTATTTTCACTGTGTCTTGCAAACAGGATTTTCTGTAGCATATGAACGGAAAATTCTGTTTTTTAGATTTTTAGAGGCCAAAAAGAAGCACTTTTTTGCTCTCAAGCATAAAATGACATTTTTATTGCACGCGCTAAAAAAATGCCACTTTTTGTAATTCCGCGTCAACAAAAAGTGACCTTCTGAAAAATTGGAAAATTTATTTTATTTCTTATAATCGAGTAAAATTCATTTAAGTAGCAAAGAGGGTAACCTTGGAAAAATCTGGGAAAATTGAAAATTTTTAAAATATTTTAAAATTTTAACATTGGTTAAAAGTTTTTAGACATGATTATTTAAATTTCCGACCAAATGCAAACGTAACTTTTATTAATTTAAGTCACGGAAAAATTTAGAAATCTGTCTGGAAAATCTGGACAAGTCAGATGATTTATTTCACAAAATATTTTGGCCACTCTGATATGATTTGTTTCATGTTATATTTTTAGATGACACATTTTAAAATAGCACAGTCTTTAACACATTTTTGAAATATCACAATTTTCTATTGAAATATCGCAACGCAGTCAATTTAATCTTCTGCATGTCATCATACGTCATTTTCGTAACTTACAATTTATTAATGAAATGAGAATGAATATCAATTACACGAAACAGATACAATTTTCTACCGCTTTTTAAATTTTAATTTATATACATTAATATGTGGTTTTATATAATAAATACCCTCGTATTCCGGGAAAATATTCAGTGTAAATGTTTCTCCGTGCATAATTCAACCTAATGCTTTTTGTTATAGTTATGAATAATTAAAAATATAATTGTTGAAAGTAATAAATCAAACTAAACTCAATTAAATCAAATGAAACGTCTAATACGTGAATTCAGAGCAGTTTCATTCGTAAGGGGATACGATAAACACGTGGTTTACATATGACATACGACACATCCATTAAGTTAAAATTGACATGCAAAAGTGAAACAAATATGGTATACACGTGGCCGATAATTAAGGTTAAAATGACAGTCCAAAGAAATCAATAGAAGGCAAGGGCGTGAAATGAAGTTTTGAAGCGGATTAAATTTCGAATATTTTATTTTAAGTAAAATATATACGATTTGACATTTTCCTTTCAACTCGAATAATTACGAAACTATACAAAAATGTAATTCAAAAAACGTTAATATTACATGTGGTTGACTTAAAACGTGTACTTTAATATACGTATTTATTTCAAGGTTGTCGTATTAATTTATGTACAAAATGCTGATGTAAATACGCTAACAATAAAAATGATTTGACTGTTACACCTGTACTTATAAAACGCATCGTGATAATTATATTTTTACTTATAATATTTACATAATCAAACAATCACGCTAATTATTCGTCAACGCATTACTCATTGCACGTAAAAAATGCGAACCAATGCGGCTTCGTTACTTTCTCCGCCGGTAAAACTAAAATCCCACTAAGAACGAAAACATTATTCAATTCATTATGTATAACATGCTTATTAAGACATATTGTTAAGGTAACTGTATTCCGTGTATCACTATACGGTATTTATCATCGTACACATAAATCTTCTTGCCTGTCTTTATACCAAATAATACTTGAAAAACGTGTTACACAAACAACGACTATAAACTGTACATAATATTATTTGCAACATCGTCATCGAATTTGTCGTGTTATTTGTTTCTTGGTAAGTTTTATTTTCTTGCTTTGCCTATGTTGTTTCTCTTCATCATTACAATTATAACGATTGTTATAATTATTATTATTATTATTATTATTTTGTTTCCTTTCTGTGTTCTTCCTGTATGTGCATAGTATTGAAAAATACATGTCTCATACATAAATATTTGATACAATTTTAAACATCTCCAAAAGTGAATGAGACTAATAATTGAGAAGTTACGTGTGACATTTATCTCAAACATCAAAAGAGCACAAAGAGTGCCGAGATGGTGAACTTGTTCTACCAAATGATTTTTAAAGAACTCGGTCGTACCGGATGTAAAAAATTGAAGCCGGCATTTTTTTTGTTTTTTTTTTTTTTTTTTTTGTTGGGGCATTGCCTGGGTTCACTTTTTTACCCCTAGACTAGAACCGTCATGTCGTCCTTCTATCGCTTATTTGGATCTTTCATATTACTTTAATCATTTCTTCAGCGTGGTCCTGAAAACCACGCAAAGCGATTGATTGTTTGTGTTTAAACACTTGAACTTCGTCGACTACCTTATGGCGTTTGTACCTATGATAAATGTTATTTAACCCCTAAGATCATGTACGAGGTGTAGTCGCGCTGTTCGATACGTCTGGTGCCTTTGCCGTATCACGTTTTCCATTTTCTCAAATAATAGGGACGTAGGGATCGGAGGATGGCCTGATTGAGGACAATCGATTTGGCAGTTGGGGTGCAAGCACGTAAGGTCCACGGCAACTGTCTTTGCCCTTATTTTTCATTTTAATTTGAATCTCTCTTTTTCAATTAAATCTTTTGCTGATACAAATTTATTTTGTAATTGATATTTCACATTCGTGTTTTCGTTTTTTCATACTTTACTAAATCCTGAATTTTGAAATAATTTTCAACTTTTATAATGTAAAATTATTCACGTCTTGGTGAATAGCTACACTGAAAAAAACAGTTTATGATTTTATGAAGTGTATGTTATACTTGATAGACTTGAGAGTTCAATCCAAGCAAAACAAAGAGTTGATTTGACTGCATGGGTATTTAATCGAGGTTGATTTACCTCGATTTTGGTAGGCATTTTTTTCCAGTGTAAGTTGTTTTATTATTACTTGAGGAATTCAGGATTACAAATTGCAGACATTCCAAATTGACGTAGACCTTAATACTCGCTGGGATTATTAGGATTATTGGGGCTTGTCAAAACCACGAAAATTCGTCGTTCTCGTCCCCATGGTAAATGAATTGAAACTGAGAGAGACGGAAACGTGTCGGGGGGTCACCGATCGAAACACTATTGAAGCTAAAGAAGATACGATATCGAACATTCTAAAGTTTTACACTTATTAATTCAAAGAAAGTTCGTAGGTAATATTAGGGTATTACGACATCGACATTAGATCAACGTGAGTTGTTTAAGGTGATTAGTTAACAATCGTTACTTAAGTGTCCCTCTTTAATCGCAATCGTCGCGTTCTTTTGAGTCTTTGTTCGTTCGCCACGTTTGTGTAATTTTATCCCGATATATCAAACTTCGATTGCCCTGTGCTGACTGATTGTTTAGCTCGCTTGGTAATTGAGCTTCGCCCACCCTGTTAAAAATTTTGCATTCAATTTCAAGTACTTTTACGTTAAATAGAATTCAACAACCTCTAACTATGAAAATAATTACAGGTACATGAATCTAAACTATCCCGACAGTATGACTTCGATAATTGTCCATTACATTCAGTGGACGTCTTAAAACGGAATCTTTTCAAGTACTTACATTAAATTTCATAACATTTTTAACAGCGTAGTTCTTCGAGTTGGGCGAAATCCTGCTAGCCTTACAGAAACTGTAGAAATCGGACAGGGGTTGATTTTGACACAGGGTGTTTGTATGGGTCTAATTTTTTCATCAACTCCTACGTCTCATCCAGAAAAATAGACAAAGAGTCAGTATGAATTATAATATTTACAGTATAAACAAGTTGTACAAAATGAGCTTACTCGTGTTACAATCCAGATTGTAAAATGCGTAATCTAAAAATTTAATTTAAAGTGTAACTATATATATATTGAATGGCAAATTTGTTGAAAGGTAAACAATTCCAGACGACTCCAACTTCTTGGCAAAAACGACCATAATTATGTTTTTCATAATCATAAATTGAATTTAATTTCGTTTATGTTAGGTATTATATATGATTCAACTCAGCGATCAATTGTTTCTTAGTCTAAGACCGCGAATAAATACCGTCTTAGACTGAATCACTTGTGTTCCTACTGCACTGTGCCGTTTATTTCTCTGGACGCAGCGTTGTCTGTCAATGTCTATCAGGGCGGGCAGGACTCGGTCCAATAGAATCGAACGTTGGCGTAAAAAAGTGCGCTCTCTCGCCGGGTAAACTGTGTCCAACAATGACTTGTCGTTCGTGTCGTTTAATTAATTCTTGAATTGGCCAGAAACTCCGATGACTGATGCAAAATAATGCAAATGGGGCGAAGCGCGGCCTTGTACTTTCCCCCGTTCCATCCAAACATCTGGCCTATCCATCTACGATCATTTCCGTCTCGCTCGCCCCCCCCCCACCCCACCCCCACCCCTTTTCCATCGAACGCTTAGCCCAATCAATGAAATCGCAACTCAATTATACACTTTTGCATACACGGATTCGGTCGGAATGGAAATTGCGACAGCGCGTTCCGAGTGTGAACTGGCAACGCTCGGCGCCGAGGCTTTTAAAATTCACGCGAAACCGCTTCCGCGTAGCGCTGCGCCCATAAATGCAGTCTACGGAACTCAATTTAACGAACGCGAAACAAAAAGAGAACCGTTGGGCGTTGTGGCAAAAAGTGCGGAAACAAAAAGAGGGAGGGCCGGGAAAAAAGGCCGAAGATTTCGGCAGTTATCGTTCGACAAGTGGAATCGAACCAAAGCGATCGACGAAACAAAACGTCGCGTTGAATGTCGGCGCTTAACAAGTGCCGTTAATTTGAAAATTGGAAGGAAACAGAGTCCAATCGAGCGCAACGCTTTTTTGTCTGTGTTTTTTTCTTCCCCGTTCTTTTTTTCGTTGCGTTTTTTTGGTCTTCGTCGCGTCGATGAAAGAGCGTACACGAGGCTAAAGGAATCGTGGCGGGACCTTTTCCGTAATTCAATCAATTCACATGAAACGCCAAGTCACTGAGATCGGTAAAGGTATCTTCCGTGTAAAAGATCGCAGATCAAAGTATGTACACATGTTTTTAACAACTAGTCGTTAACAGTATTGCTAAAAATATAGTAATACTCGATGAAAAAATAGAAAAATAATTTCACCGTCTTAGGGATCGAATTTCTTAAATTCTTTTTTTTTTTTTTCAATTTGTTTCAATAATATTGATTTTTGTGGCGCGCTTTTCTTTGCAAATGCGAAAAACACGGACACCAGTATTGTATTATGTATAAAAGTGATTGAAGATGTTGATATTGAATTAGTGTTGTTACTTTGCTAGAAACACACGAACAGTTATTTTTAACGGTCAAGTGTCTTTAGTGTCCCTGTAATTTGTATTTAGTGTACTCTTATATCAAGAAAAGAGAGCGGAAGTTTAGGGTAATTTTTTTTTCTTTTTTTATCAATATTTGGTCACCGAAACGTGAAAGATTAAAATCAATTTTATTCAATCGAAGGTCTGTTTTAAAATGTTTTTGGTGATGTTTTTAAATTTATTCAAAAACTATTATTAAATAATTCATTTTGTATTTCTATGTTTCGGTTATCACCAAACTTTGATAAAATATACAAATAATTTTTTCTGCTTGTGAATTCCAATTGATAGGAAAACTTTTTACGGTATAATATATTCGCACAAACGGCAAAACCCGTGCCTATCATCCAATTTCATATCAGATGATAACAATGTTACAGAAGAACATGTTCGCGATCATAATATAAATTATTTCATATGTAACACAATGTAACACCATTTTTATTATAGCTTCCTGAATCGCGAATTTCAAAAGATAAGATTTCGTTCAAACGGAGCTAAAATCTGGGGGCTAATATCGGAGAAGGAAATGAGAAATTTAAAATTATCATTTCGTGTGGATTTCGCACGGCGTGACTTACTCGGTATAGTAAAACATGTAACACAGAAATGCACTACGCTTGTACGACTCTATATAAATATTGTGTACTCGTATTTATTTTTTAATTCTTTCTCACATTACTTCTCTTTTTCCTTCTTTTCACCTTCCTTCTATTTTGATATATTTGTTCTTCTAAAAGTATAATTATACGCACGCATCGTCGTTTGATAATACTTTTGTTTAATTGAAAACGACACACCTTAATGATGTCCGAATAAAATTTCAAAAATGCAAATACAAAATACGCCGGGGTCGAGGCTGCGCGGTCGTCGAAAGTAACGGCGATTGGTTGAAACACGAAGGCTCCCCACCATGGCGCCCTTGTGTTGCCGCAAGACGGCGCTGCCTGTCCCAGCGGCGTAACAGTAAGTTGATTATGAAAATCGAACAATATAATGAACATTTGGCGTAGCGTTGTCTGATAGAATAATTCCATCGCATATTTTCTTTTGAACGACCCAAACCTCTTTTTCAGTATAAATTTAGTTTTAGTCATTGAAAATGTTGATTTTATCTTCAACTTCTATTACTATGTACCTTGTATTTTTTTTAAGTACTACTAAGTATATAAAAATTAATTTAAAAGAAGAGGAATATCAACTACTAGTTGATCATGTCAATATTTTAGTGCACGTGCCTGAAATGACTTTCCAGACTTGCATCAACTTTTCGTTAAATTTAAGGATTTTGTTGATAGTGTAATTATCGCCTCAACTTCAAACCTAAAGCGCTTGAAATAAATGTTTCGGTAGCGGTCAAAGAGAAAATTTGCGCAAGACAGTTTCCCACCAAGACGACGTCTTATTTGTCCTCTAATTACAATATATTTACAATGGAAGTATATAATGTTGGATATCCAATGGTTTTATTGTTACAAAAGTGTCGGTGCGTGAAAATGCCCGCGCCAGTCGGCAAGCTGCCGGGCGCCATCGCGTTTTCACTCGTCACGTGATGAGTGGCGAATCGAGGGTACTATTAGAATATAAAATGGAATATCAACACTCGCCGGATATCGACATAAAATAGATCCTTTGCAAACTCTCATTCGCAAATTTGTGTACGTATAGTGTAGCATGTATCATATATAAGTCGTAGTCGCGTATCCTCCCACTTAGCGTCCTCATAATCCCTCTATTGTACAGTCGTTTGCTCACTTTTTCGTCCTTCTTGAAGGAAAAAAAAAAAAAAAAAAAAAAAACCATTAAAATAAACAAGTTACTTTATTTTATTTTTTTTTTTATTTTAATTTTTTTATTTTTCTTTTTTTTTTTATTTTTTTTATTTTAAATTAAAAAAATTAAGTTTCTTTTGTATGGTTGTTTGTTGTTTATACCTTCCTTCTTATGCTCCTGATCAACTGAAGATTGCGAGGAGGTTGTGTGTTGGCACCGTAGATATCAATGACAACCATGAAAATGACAGTATA
>JABFOV010002674.1:0-19016 GCA_022817685.1 Aradophagus sp. ZL-2020 | reverse complement strand
CGCACTGCTGGCACGAAATCAATTATCACAGGCTCTCTTTGACGACGTACAGATCAGACACATTCATTGTCTATATTGTTTTGTGTATTTCTTCGTGAAAACCCCACACACACAAGCACAACCCCCATCCGCCGTCGCGAGACGGGTGAAGAACAGAAAAAGAACGATCCCCTCAAAACTCACTATAAACTTCCCACGAAAACACACGAAGGTTTTCAACGGATTTTTTTTCTTTTTTTTTTTTTTTTTTTTTTTTGTCACGATTTGATTGTTTCTGAAGTGGAATATTTAATTTAGCTCTGTTCATTATTTAACGTTATACAATCGATGCTCATGTAACTTCAAGTTTTAATGTTTTGTTTCACAATTTTAAGAGATTTTTAAACAAAAATTCAACTTCAAATAGCATTTATTTTTTTGTTAATTTTCAATATTGTTTGATTGTACGTAGTCGACTTTTTACAGTCAGCATTGTTCTAACTTTATTATTACTTGAATTACTTATTGTTTCAAATGGAAAATCATACAACACTTTTATATAATTTTATCAAAAATTATATTTTTGAAATCTGAAAATCATTAAAAAATCGCATATACGATAGCAAGTAGAATAACTATCGCGGGGGTTAGAGTAATTGTGAGCGAGTAAAATACGCGTTCGCCGAGAGGCTCCAAATCGAGTGGTGTCGAATGATTGGAATGTGAGACAAATACAGGAAACCGCGGACGGGGCACACTTTAAATTGCTACAGAAAAGACTGCGGTCGTGCGACGTTATATTCGTTTACTTCGTGTTAATCATGACGTTTTATGGTAAGGCGATATCGCGTCCTTCTCAATCCCGTTGATTCTGCAATCGATCTCAACATCGATACGATTCTTGCCACGGGATATCAAGCACACGTAATACGATAGATCGATAGATCGGTTGTCGCCGTGGCTTCGTTAACTGTTGACTCGGTTCGTAGGAATCGCCGTCCTATGCTACAAAGTGCAGCTGAACCAAACAAGTGGAAAATTTTTATTCCATGGTATAAAATTCACGATTGATTTGCAAATTTAAGACGCGCAGATAATAAGGGGAAACATATAATGATCAACCGGTTCAAACTGTTTTAGACAAAAAAAATTTTAGCCTGAAAAATGTAGCAGGAAATTATTTTCAAACTCAAATTTGCATACTATGTATTGTTGAGTAAGTCAGGCACATTCAGAGTTATTCAGTAATCAATGTTTGACGCAATTTCTAAATATACTTGATATCAAAAACGAGGCTCATCCAGCAATAAATAGTAAGACAAATTGAATTGATCAGATCATCTCTCATAAATATAATTATTATATTCAAAATGTTGAAAAAAAAACTGTTCGTTCAGAAACAGATACAGTTCGTTTGTCCGTTCCAATTAAAATGTGATTGAAATGTTTTAATGATTCTTATGCAACGTGCTGAAATGCGTATGATGCGTATTGGATATAAGCTGTTACGCGAAGTCAATGCCTCGATGAGAAACAAATAACGTGTAAGGTTGTTCTGAATATTTTCGACACACTATCCTTTGGGTGGTTAGCCTGCAGTGCACGCTCCATCGAATTCAATTAAGTGTCGCGAGGAACGGAGAAAGGAAGGAGAAACGTTCGTTAAGGTAAGCGAGTAATGTACTTTAATTTTCTCGAGTGATGACATTTCTGCATTTTGAGTACAAATGTTTTATCGTTTCAATATAATAAGCGTGACTTTGTATTGAATCTTCAAGAAAAAAAAAAAGAAAAGATTAACAAAAATATTACATTTTAATATTTTAAACGTTATAATTGAGTTTGAAATTTTTTAATACACACAACGTTACATATTTGACAAACGTTGACGTTGCTTTTGAGACCAAGTAATTTAACAATACAGCGTTACATTTTGTAACGTAACTTGCAATGTCTGTAAATAATTGAAATATACGAAATGATTGGTCTCAGGGGGAGGTATAACGGCGAAAAACAATGACACTTTGCGGGAGTAGAATTTTAAGGTAGCGGCCGCAGAGCAAACTCTGGTTGGCCGCAATCTTCGGTCAATTTCCAAAGCAGAGGCCCCTCGCAATCTCGCTGAGCAAACAAAAAGGTACACGTATGCACCGCAGATAAAAAGACCGACGCGACGAGCGAAGAAGCGAAGAAAGAAAGAGGCGGCCCGAGCCCCGCGTTCGAGGACGAAACAAAAAGTCGGGAGGAAATCGCTGATAGGCCCTTTGTCGGTAACGCGTACAAGATATTTCAGTAGCAATCGCATCGATAATTTACTGCTAGCAAATGAAGACGCGAAATGGTCGGGCTCGCAGGCTTGCGCGCAACTGCTCGGCGCAATTTGCCAAATGATTTTTGTCGTGCGGCAAAGTTTTCCTTAATCGAAGACGGAATTTACTGGCGGCGATGATTTCGCTTCGGACAAAGGCGTGCTTACAATGGGAGACTGTTAGCGAAGTGCAGTTGCGAATCACGTACCGGTTTCGGTCGCTCCGAACACGCGTCGCAGTGAATAATCTTGCTCGACGTGAATGCTCGTAACAATGCAAAGTAAACTCATTTCAGACGTTTTACATTTCAAAGTGCTGATAACACGTGTATCGAACTGCTTACAAAATTTGATAAATACCATTCTAATGCGTTCATTTTTTTTTTTTTTTTTTTTTTTTTTTTTCGAAAAGAGTTTCAATAATGAACAATGATTTAAAGTCTAATACATGTCTTAAAACTTGGCGTAAGAAATTAGTGTTCCCAGTAGCCTATGTGCATTTTTTGACGCTACGCCTATTTTTCTCTGCTCGTTCATCTTCTTTGCGGAGTGTAGTTTTTGTTTCTTGCCGACGAGCACCGCCTTGAGCCCAATGAATGAATAAATATAATGAATGGGAAGAGACAATGCCGCGAGAATAGGCCGAGTTAATAATGGGGCACGGCGATCAATGATTATTCACGATCTTTGGTTGGAACGGTCAAGTCTGAAAAATTCAGAATGAACAAATTAATACAGAAGCGAACTAAAATACATACGAAGTCGTACAAAGACGTTAGAATTAAACATTTTCTTAAATAAATGTGATAAAAATGAAAGTTGCATATTAACGAGACAATTTTTTTTGAAAATATCCATTTTATATGCTAAAAGTTAAATTGACATTCTAAATTTGCGAATTATCCTACATTACTGTTCTTCAATTAAAAATTGAAAACTTTTCTTTTATTGCTTTTCACCAAGTTTTATCATTGAAGACACGCTAATGCCTTACAGAAAAGAATTTCACATTCTAAAAACTATTAGACTCATCAACTTAAACGTCTTCCTGTAAAATGAAACTTTTCTTCGCACAAAGATTTTGCCAGCGGCGACTTTAATCAACAAATTTCGATGCAAGATGCGATGACTTTCTTTCCTCGAGGTAAAAAGGTAGCGAGGGAAGGAAGAGCCACTCGAAGCCGTCGTTAATGAATACTTTGATGATCACTAAAAGAGATCCTGTTCGTCAGCGCGCAGGCTTATTCTCGATTTTATAATTAATCAAAATTATCATTAACAATGGCCACGGTTCCTAAAGCCATTGTTACAATTTACTAGCAAGCGCCCCTTAACCCCCCTTCCCCAGCCTGGTTCCATCTTACGCTCCTTTATCTTCCCTCGCTCAAGGTCGTCAGGCATTATGATTTTAATTGCGCCGTTTAATTAAGTTCCTGCAATGCGAACCAAGGTACAGAGTATCCAAAACAGGTCGAAGTCATTGCGTCGATAATGACGTCATTGTTGGCGTGGCGCGCGCGAGCTCGCGAGTAAAGAAAAAAAGGACTATTCGGGTAATTAATAATACACGCGGAAAGCGGACAGGGAAAATAATCATCGTCGGCCGGAAAGCCTTTGACGAATAATTTATCGAGGTAAATGCCGAAGTTGAAAATCGAGTTGCCAAGTCCGCGCAGACCCGGACGCCTGTCGCTTTTCGTCGCCTCGCGCAGGGTAATTAATTAAATTTGACTTGACGCGTGAATTGCCGAGTGCTCCGGCTCGATTAATTAATTGCAACTTATCCGACCCTCGGCTAAACGTCCTCCGAGGGGACTTTTGTCACCTTTAAAAAGTCTCGACAAAGGGTGCCACGTTGTTTTTCACCCGCTAACACAATGCCTTTTTCCGTATATCATTTCACTTTGGAACAATCGATCGAAAATACTCGCTTTTTCCAAGTTCTTCTACAGAACCTTCCATTTCGTTCAATATTTCAGTTGATTTAAAAAGTCATGGCTTTAAGTGGCGAAAAATAATCATTGGCCTTATTTGGATTTCTTTGGCCACGCATTTGATCTATATCCTTTTTAAGTAATAATTTACCGATAACCAATTTCGCCTAATGCCTTCTCAAGCGGTTAGAAAAACCCGAAACCCCGAAAGGCGATTTGCATTTGAGAAAGGTCGCACCGGACGTTGTTAAAAAGCCGTTGTGACAAACGTGGCAAAGCGCGTGCTTAATACTAAAAAGTGAGTGAACGTAAAGGAGAAAACATGGCGCACGGTGGGCATTGGTTTGATAATCGTGGCATACATAAGAGTGCAAAAGAGGAGCAGCGAAAAAAAGGCATGCAGGAGCGTTGGCGCGGAAATAAAAGAAAGTCGGGCGTGCGAGAGTAATGCCAAGGGAAGTTGTTAAATCCGTTGCATGTGTGCTCCCGAGAGGATCCAGCGCCGCCCTTCCCTTTGTTTCTCGGCCCGGCGAGCTTTTGTTTCGGCCGCGCCGTCCTCGCCGGCGCGGCCGCTCCAATAAAACGAAAAACAGCCTCGGCCACTTTACAATGCCACGCATTTGCATAATTTCGCGTAATCTCCGCCATTTTGCCTCTCGCGATTCGACCCCCCTCCCCCCCGCTCCCCCGACTGCACCCTCTCGTAGCGCCAAATTAATTTATTGCCAACTCACTTCTACGGCAAGTGCGTCCGAGCGCTTGTTTCGCCAAGCGTCTTTGACTTTCTGTGCAAGATTCTGATAAGTACATATTTTTTTTACATTACAAAAAAACAAGGTGGATAACAAAGTTGAAATTCTGAAATTGGTGCAAAAATTGTGTTACGATAGATTGTAAAAGAATTATGTGCATTCAATCGAATGCAAAAAACGTAATTTTTTAAGGAATATTTCGTATAAAATACTTTGCGCAGTTTTAAACTATGCTTCAAATGGTTGAAGGCTGACCGTGTCTAAAACTGTGGAAAGTTTTCCTCGTAAAATACTGATGTAAAAATTATATTTCTTATATTTAATTTAGCGAAATTCAACAAATTATTTTACTACTATTTTCTGTTTTGTCAACTTTAATTATTACTTGCAACAAGACATGCATGATTGTCTGAAAAATGCCGACTGTTAAAATTGAATCAATTTTCGACGCAAAAGAATTTGTCTTTTGATTCGCAAGCCAGCGACCGTATTAACGCCGCGAATACAACTTTCATTTTAGACGATCAATCAATGATGAATAGCCAATCAAAATCCAGCAATGAAAATAGCCGATCGAGGCGGCTCTTTGTCCCTCGGCCGGCTCATCAGCAGCCGCTCTTGTATTTTTTCACGTTATTAGTCAAATTTCTTACATTCATTAGATGCAATCTCGGCAATTTTACACATCGAAAAGTTTGCATTAATAAAGCCGCTCATTAATCACGTATGCGTGCGTCTCGGTCCGAGCCGAGAGCGTGGCGTTTAATGCGGAAGAATTGGGGCGCCCTCGCGTCCCCGAGCCGCGGCAAGGACGGCCCGAAATTGCGCACTTTAAGTGCCCCCCCTATCTACGATCTGCCGCGGTCTCGAATCGACTCCGAGAAAGTACACGGAAAAACGAATGCCAAACGGCGAAAAGCTCGGCATAATTTCCAACGTTTGGCCGCGGTACGTGGGTATAATGGGCCGGCGAGATGAATTCCAGTGATTAACAACGATTGGATTGTGTAGCTGCTCGGCTCAATTATCACCGAGGCACGCCATTCCCTCGTTATATCGAGCCGAGCGACTCGGAACGCGCGCGCAGACGTTCGCGGTTTAATACGTGTGAACGCTCCTTTATTAGTAGCGTGACCAATCAGCGCTGACGCTATTAATCAAACGTCTAACATCAAACATCGTGCGCGTATACGAATTTCCTAGTCGATCCCCTAGTCGATCCCCCCTTTTTTGACTATACATTTACCCCTTTTGTCCCGTTTTTTCTCGTTTGCCAGCGGAATTATCGTTCCGGCGAGTTTTTTCTTTATCTTTTTTTCTTCTTTTTAATTAGTCTCACTCCGAAATTCGTTTCCACAATTAAGAGCCCGCGGTGCTTAATTCCTCGTTCATTCTGCAATCAGTTAGCGGTTTTAATAAAACGATACTCTTATTCGTTTTGGGACTTGAAACATTTGAAATAAGTAAATAAAAAACTGTGGAATTTTAACGTGACTTAACTTTAAAGATATAAAAGTAACATTCATTGATTGAATCGTAATTTCATTAATCCTTACTGATATATTTTCTAAATAATCGTTAAAATAATCTCACACTATTTGCATCCGCCGAGCCGACAAGAAACCGTACGACTCCCTGGCGATCGCATTTCGTAATCGATATAAGAGATTGTACGTAATGGTCGTGAGTTTGTGCATTTGTACAGCGATTCTAATTTGTATAGAGGAATCGACACATATAAAGTTACAGAATCGGTCATGGTAATACGCAAATGCGAGACTAGCGCTAATGTTAAGGTAAGGTATTCGTTTCGGATTACGTTTCACAACGGTTTTCCCCATTTGAATCGAAGCGATACTTGAAAGCCAACAAATTTCAACCGCCAACAATTACATCATTTTTTTTCGAACCACATCTACAAATGCGTTAATTAAACCCATAACTTTGTTTACCATTGCTATTTTATCATTTTATTTATTTACATGTATACGTATATTATAATACTTGATGTATAATATGGACTTTGTTTTGGCTACTTTCGATATCGCCACACTGGATTGTACGTAAAACCGTAAAATTTCGTGACCAAGCACCACTTGGAATTTTAATATGTGTTTTTATAAATGTTCACCTTGCACTGAGCCCTCATTATACCTCTTTGTTGGAAAGGACCAGAAAAGCAGCAAACAGTCGTGGAGTCATAAAAGAAGTGCAATGTAAAAAAGGCGTCGGTCGAGGCGGGCTTTTATCAAACGTTATATATAATAAACACGACGGCGAACACGGTCCGCGTGCCAAAGGCGTTGTGTGCGAGTTGGCTGTTTATTGTAATTCGTTTATCACCTATTTAGGTAATTGATAGGTTGGAAGCCGAAAGGGCCGGCGAGCACCGGGACGCTGTGTTTTTCATTCGAAACATACGCTGCTTGCGGTGATCACCGAGCTTCACGGAATCGTGCAACGCTCGGCGTTTCCAGATTTATCTAATGTCAAGTTTTATGAGCCTCACGAACCGGTGTTGATTAAACCCGACACGAATATTGTGCGTGAAATGGGTCCGAGGGTGCTCCACCTTGCTCGGATTTCGATGATTATAAAAGCCTTTTATTGATGTTGCTCGTGCAAATTATAATGCCTAACGGAATTAAAAAGACCACAACCTCGTCGAGGCAATTCGCGGCTCCGAATTTCACTGGCGTATCGCTTTATCACAAAAGTAACAGCGATTTCATAAAATGGTTACACTTTTTTCGTCAAACGTACCGAAACGGCTCATTCGTTACGGCCCTATTAAGGCCTTAACTGAAGCCACGTTTGCAAATAAGGCGACATAAAAAAGGGGAATAAACTTCGGCTCGAGGGAACTGCAACTTTTGATCCCGCAACGTTGTAAATTTCTCCATTTACTGTCAAGCTCGGAATCAAAGTCGTTGGTGGAAAAAAAGGTCCAGCGAGGTAACTAATATAAAAGTAACGGGCCAAGTTGGACGAGCCGAGGCGCACAGATCGAGTGTTTCTCGCGAATAAGAGGAGCTTCGCCGAGGCGAGGAACGTTCGGCTGGCGAATCTTGGGAAAGGGGCTTTTTAAATTGACTCCTTTGACACGAACACACCGAAATGAGTTTCATCATCATCATATCAGAATAATTTTACCGCCACGCTGACGCTTGCCTTCATTTTGTCAACCAAGCAGATGAAACTACGCGTTGACGACGCTTTAACCGTCCCGGCAAAATTCATCCTTCTTTCCCCAGAATTTCATTTCCAATATACATTTTGCAAAATCTTTTGACAAAGCATGCGCGACGACCAATGTTAATTAACCTCTCGACAGGATTCGCCATTTAAAAAGTATTTCTTGACATTTATATTTCGTGATAAAATTGTCGTACTTTTCTTGATTAATGAACGTAATAGTTTTGTCCAAGCCAACTCCACGTAAAGTTTCAAAACTTTGAAGCAAAATTCAAATTAACATCCAAGATTCAAGTTTTCATCAATTTTGATTAAAAGTTTAATCAATGTTTTTTCAACCACAGCAATTTTTCAGACATCTTAAATTATAAACTTGACATTAAAATGCTCTTTTTTGCTTAAAATTTTTAATTCTTCGTCCAAATTGTTTAATATCCTAGTTAATATATACGTTTTCTCGTGCACACATTTTATCACATTAATAATTACCTTTGATAGGAATGAAAAAGTTTACACCTCCGGACAAAAGTGTAGGATAAAATTCATCAAGCGACGTAATAAAATGAGTCAAGTGGAGGAGAAAGAAAGAATTACGTCGACAGCTATCGCCGTGAAAATGACAAGCGCCGTTCTTTTTTCTATTAATTTGATCGAGCCCGTGTAATTTGTGCCATAATGATTCCGAGTATTGCACACGAATGGAAACGATATGTATCGTATCTCGTGTGAGACCAGATTGCGCTATAAGTAATTACCGCCGGCAGGATAATGATGAAACGAAAGCGTCCTCATTAAGGGCGCACAAAATAATGATCCACCGTGACGAATATTTGCGATACCGACGGCGAAGCCATAAAAATACAAATTGCGGACCAAACTGCCGATTCACGTGCCGATGATTACGCGCGGACGCTTATCAGATGAAGAATTTCAAACCAGCTGATTTTCGCGGGACTGCCGTTTTCGACGGCGGATTCCCATGCGCCACCATCAAACTCCCTCAATCGCGGTCGCGCTTTCGTCAATCTAATTGTATAATCTAAAATATAAGATTTGGTTTATCCAACCAAATCATTTGATTGGATAGCATAGCAATTGTTACAATCCTAACGTGAAACTGTGCAAAATCGTTTGTAGTCATTGAACGTTTTTCACGTTAAACTTATGAAAATGTATTCCGGCACTCATTTCCTATTTAATTCGAGTGAAATCCAAAATTTATTTCTCTTAACAAGATTAGAAAACGCGATTTTTCAGACACCATTATGCTATCGTTAAAGTGAATTGGAACAATCATAATTTGCGCAGTCCATTCACAATCTTTCCCATGTTTCACATTTAAGATTTCGAGCGGCGTTTTGAAATGCACCGCGATTCCAATTAATGCGCAGGTTATAACCGATTCATGATGTTACAAACAGGTATGGAAATAAGTCCCTGTAGTTTCATTGTATTCGCGTTTCTACACTGTGTAGCAAAATTTTTAATGAAACGCTCATTTAAGTGCGAATATGTATTTAAGCATCATAACGATAACGATCTGGTTTTCATTAATGCAATTATTATGGAATACAGCTATATTAAATGATTGTATTTAAATACACATTCGTCACGTTGAACCTTCTTGTTTAAATTCGATTTTTCGCACAGCGGAAATCATTTGTCTTCTTGTAGAAAATATATCAAGTATTTTTCAACCGTGTACGATTACTGTGATTCAATTAATTGAAGTCATTATCTTCATTAACAGACATTATCTTATAAACAGTGACGGGTAAGGGGTCGGAATAGCGAGCAGTTAATGTAAAAACATTAACATTACATTAAATTGAAAATACACAAAACAAAGACTATGCAGTACTTCTAAGGGTATTTTTGCAACTAATTTAATCTATATTTTTAATGGTACAAAAGATATTTTTTAAAATATACATTATATTGGACAATTAAAGAAAAATGTTTCCCAAAATGCATAGTAAAAATCGTCGTCTTATCATTTGCCGATGACTATTGCGACAGATTTCGATAGACTGACCCGAGAAATAACAAAATCATTTCGTTATCATCAACCGAGAAACAATGTTGAATCGCACTGAAACATACGTTATACAATACCAACACTACAATTAACAAAGCCGCAAACGTCGTAGGCGCAACAATGAGCGAAAGAAAAGAAGACGGAAGTAAAAATGGGTGAAAGTGTGTAGCGCTCGATGGGATTGACGGGAAATTCGCATTGTAAAAGTGAGACGTCGAAGTGTGTATTTGATTAAGGCTCGCGCATGCGCGGCCACCTTTGCGCACCGCAAAACAATTAAGCGGCGCAATTAAGACATCTAAATTAATTCGCCGGAGGTTGGATCGCGATCTGAATGGCGGCGGTAATTGCTCGGTTTCTCACAAGCCGCGCATAACGGCGCAGCCGGCCGGGCTCGGCTCGCACCTCGGCCCGACTCGGGCCGACCTGACAGCTGGCTTTACACGCGCGCCGTGCACGCTAATGGCAACAATTACTTTATTTCATCCCATCTACGGCGTCTTCCCGGCTCTCAGCCGGCGAATTTCATTTCCGCGCAATTCATCTCACCCGCGAGTTTCGTTCGCGCCAATCAGCACTTTCTTTGCTCGGCCCGAAGTGGGGCCGCGTCTTCGGGGGAAACGCACTGCACTTTCGACGATGACGCGCTTTTCCGTTGCGCCATGCGCCTTTTTCCGCCCGATACCCGCCTTTGATCAACTTTGTTTCAAACATTACAAGTAATAAGTCGTTGCAAGTAAAGCATCGCCCAGAAACGTTACGTTCTTCGAATAACGATAACTCCAACATTACGTTTTTTCTCAAGCAATAGTGACAGTAATACGTTAAATTTTTCAAAACCACGTAATGGTAATGGGTTGTACTTGTAAAAAGTAATTTACAATGTCTGCTATTATTTATAATGATTATAATGATTCAATGAATTACTATCCCGTTTGATTTTTTTCTCATGAAAATATCCATCAAAGATTCAAAACTACACAAACAAATGAACAATGCATCGAAAGCAGTAACAATTTATGTCTAAAAGCGCTCTCCTTTTCATATTAAATATCATCAATAAGACATGAGCGACAGGAATGCAAAGTGAAATGAAGAAAAAAGAGCTCTCAATTCTAAAAAGTAGTTTTTTAATGCATAATTAAAAATTAAATCAAGATTAAACAAAATTGAAATTAGTTAAGTAATTGAGATGCGAGATATAATCTACAAGATTGATGATTCTCTAATAACGCCTACTAAAATGCTACCGTTTTCACTGTTATGTGAGCAGGTGTGCTAACATATTAAGAATATATTAAACCCTGACTAGTTGAATTCTTAATGTTATAGAAAAACTCGGAATTATTTTCAAGCAAACAAACAAATATGAAAATGACAAACAATTAAAATGAAAGATACAATTTTCTTAAGACAAAGAGTAAAAGAACATAAACTTGTGTATTGCCTATTTGAATCAATTATAATTAACAAAAAATTCAATCTTTTAAAATAAATGTTTTCGGGATTGCTAAATGACACTTGGCTTCATCGAATGAGAGCAGTATGTAAGAGCAACAATACTGCTAACAATCTGATAATTTTTGTAGCACGTGGATGAAAAGCATCATTTCCATTAGTTCACACAATTTAGCTCGAGCAAAGTGCGTCGTGGATTTGCGTTGAAGCGCTCTTTGGAAAACGACATAAAAATTTAACAATTTCAAATCAAATTACATACCAAACTAACCGTAAAGGCTAACGTACGATTCACATGACCTACATAAGAAATTGTGGAGATAATTTGACAGAAAAATGGCGGCTTGCGCCACGAAACTGAGCACCTCTTCTTTGAAAGTTAGTCATCTGGTATTATCGTTAAAAAACAAAACAAAAATAATAAAGAATAAAAAATAGACTGACGAAATCAAATATAATTGATTACGTGCCACGAGAATCCCAATTAATTATTCCTGGGCCATTAAAAACATG
Source organism: Aradophagus sp. ZL-2020 (assembly GCA_022817685.1). Classification (NCBI taxonomy): domain Eukaryota; kingdom Metazoa; phylum Arthropoda; class Insecta; order Hymenoptera; family Scelionidae; genus Aradophagus; species Aradophagus sp. ZL-2020. The sequence goes on along the minus strand of JABFOV010002674.1, from coordinate 6,839 downwards.
CGTCGCATGTTTCACAGCAATTCCAGCTTTTTTTCAGACTAACATTTCTTGATTGCCGTGTCACCAAATGAAGACATTTTCGTATCTGTAACAAAATATAAAAAGGAAAACTTTTTAAATTAAAGCCAACAATGTTGAGTGCGAAACGTCAGAATCTCACACCGTGAACGCTCATTTATTGAAGCACGGTGCAGAGCACAACTCCGCCACGCAGCAATTTCGAATCGCAAACGCAAGCTAAGTGAATAACTCCTTTAATTGAATATAATTGCTAATATAAAAAAGAGAAAATGCGCGCATAATGCCTTTAATGTAATAAATTTATGAGCTCATCGACATTCTATTTATTCCTGCCGATGCGTTTCCGCAATTTTACTTTTCATTTTTTACACTCCTTTACGTTTTTACGCCTTCATAACACAATGCTCCTTTTTTAACTACTTTTACACGACAATTATCAATTTTTTTTTAATTTTCTTGCTAATTATTAACTCTAACAATTTTAATTGTAAAATCAAACTTATATGTTTAAATAAAAATATTTTTATTTCTATATCTTCATTAAACATGAAAGTTATAACAACGTTTCTTGTTCCACGGTAGTTTTGTTCTATTATAATTACATTATCGTCAAGTTTTCATTTGTCTTTTAATTCCTTTTTCAACGTTACGTACGATAAAACTGATACTTGATACCGCAATAAAATTCGACCTCACATATTCACGACGCAATTGTTTCATCGCAACGACTGAAAATCGTGACATTTTTGCGATCTTGATCTTCGCCAAGCCATTTGAACGGCGTAAAAATGAGCATCGTGGAAGGTAATTAGCGGCATCGTCTCCCGGAAATAATAACACTAAATGCGTATGTGTCGGCTATTACGAATGTACATTATTCTCGCTTTCATCCTGAGAAAGTTAACGCACCCAGCGTATTTAATTATAATGGACGTTAAGTAATCGCGATCTTGCGCATTATCGCCCAACCACCAACGGAATACCATTATGGTAGCCTGCGCGGAATAACTTCTCCGTAATATCCATTGTGCGCCACGTTGAACAGCTATAACTCGTTTTCTGCTATAATAATTATATTATAATTTTCCTGAACGAGCCTATAATCAACGCACAAAACATACGTACGATTTTTTCTTTCCTTTTCTTTATTCGTTACATTGCTGCGTATGTAGATTTAATTGATCGTTTCAAGTGGGCTTTGATGTGTTTTTATGGGAGTACATTGTTTGCTGAAGAATTATTTTTAAGTGGAGGAAAAGTCATTTTAACTGCAACAAGTCCTCGAATAAAAATGTCATAGAGAGAAAAACGAATTTACTTTAAGCTTTCTTCGAAATTTCAAGCAACATGTTCTGTGGAGTGAAATTATCGTGAATTTGAAATTTTTAAACGTTCTCAAATCATGGGAAAGAAGTTCACGTTTGTAATACTTTTCGAACTCGACAGTTGAGATTCAAAATCGTACCTTATGGAACACGTTTTTTCAATTTAAGGCAAAAGTCTAGTATAGATTCGTCTGAGTGTGCGAATTATTTACGTTCTGCTATGACTTTATTTTAATTAATTCAAAGATCGTTATATTTCCACGAAATGCCGTTCTATAATCGTTTACCAGCAAAAGCACATTCGTCAATTACACGACGACCCAAATCCTTCTGATATAGTGTTACGCGAGATAATTACTCGCAAGCCCATCCTACAAACGTGTTTACGTCGTAGCGGCGACTTCAACTTTAAGCAAAACGTCTGCGACACGTGCTCGCGTATATTTCCGTCGACATTGTCAACAGCCGGGAGCAAAGCGGGGTAATTCGGCTTTAGAATAATAGCAAACGGACAAAGTTAAAAATACTCCGCGGGACTAAGAATAGCTATGTGTAACGAGACATATAAACAGCCAAGTGGACGCACGGCGACGTCGTTAATTGTCCGCTAATGCCGTTCATCCTGACGCACCGAAGGAAAATCAGCTCTTGAACTTTGCGCCAATTAAATGATTAAATAACGCCGTTCCGCGAGCCACAAATTGAATTACGATCCCGCAATTGTACGTAAATTGTATTCGATATTAATGCGCACAACATTACTCAACGCGGTAATTAGATCGTTACGTTGAATTAATAACGATTCTTCGCTCTTTTATGTTTCTTTGCTAATCAAGACGTAACGCATTTAACAAAACGTACCGCAGATAACGATATTATTGTTAAACGCGTAATCGACAATTTATTACGCCATGAGAAATTGATGCGATTCTCGATGCATGTCGCGATAGGTACTTTTTATCCGCAGTCTTATCCGGAAACAAATAATATTGATGTTACAAGTTGCGATGATGCTTCATAAGATACTGTATGGAATCAAGTTCATGAACAACATATTTATTTTGACAGGAAATTTCTACTGCACTTTGAATAAACGAGACATACTTTTAACATTGAACAATGATACGAAACAAGAAAAAAAAGTCTTCGTGGTGTTCAATTGCGGCAACTTTTTCATGCATTCAATTTTTTGCCACGTTTTAATGAACAGGAATTGTAGCTACGATGTGTCGACCGGATTATTCTAATAATACGGATTACAATGGGCTTTTCTGAAAAGTCTTTTGCACTCGACTCAAAATCTCACCCTTTAATTGCGAGTTCTCATTTGAAACATAACAATCTAATTACGACAGATGCGAATCTCCTAATCGCAAGAAAACCGCTGGTTGTTTTTTTGTCTTTTTCTTGGCCGCCGGGTTTTTTCTCACAACTAACTCGTCGACTTTATGAAACGCGATTGTTTAAGCGGTTTACTTTAACGCCTCTTGGAGAAAGAAAATATAATCACAGCGTCAAGCATGATTAATGACGACGCCGCGAAAACAGAAACCATGAAAATAATCGATTGTGTATAAATTGATTCTGTATTGTCAGAACGTGTTTTCGCCATTGAAATAAATGGTCTTAATATTCCGACAATTTTGTACGTTTCTCGAAACGTCAGACTCTGGCTACCTCGAGCGCATGCTGGCGATCGTCACCGCACGAAACGACGATTGCCGGGCCATGTTTCATCGACGTTCCGTCGTTTCCGGCGCGCATTATCCAATTTTTTTCCGTAGGCCGGAGCGCCGGAAAGGGCCAAGTCGGGTTTTATCGTCGGCAAAGCGGTCCACTGAAACGCGGACGTATGCAAAGTCGCGGGCAATATTAGCGGAATAACGCGGGGCGTCGGCGCGTTTGTTCGGGCCGGAAGCGCCGCGTGGAAATATATTTCCGGCCGGTGCTCGATTGTGGCCCGATTGCCCGAGTGAAATCCGTTTGGAAACGCGTCAGGATCCGCGGGGAATTAGCATTTTACAAGCGGCGGTATCCCGTGGAAACGTTTTATTGGCCTGTCGTGCGAAGAAGCCATCGAGGCCCGGGCCGCGGTAGTTGCACACACGCTCATTATTTCGCCCGGCTACGTTCGCTCGCTCGCTCTCTCGCTGCATATGCATACATATTGCGCTCGTTCTCGGCACCTACTAAAATAGCCGCCGTCGGTTACTTAACACTCGCTTGCGTTTAACTCGCGAGACGTGTTAATCCGGACACGGCTGTTGCCGTTTCATTGCCGTTTCGCTGTCATAATAACGGCTCTCATTTGGTCCTCGTGAATGAAATCGCCGCGTAAAGTTCATTGTTAACGATATTAATAACTTTGCTTCGCTTTATTGTCGCGAGAAAAAATACCTTTCGTTTGTTCCGTTACCAGATTTTATTTCGCTGCACTTTGAGAGAATTATGTTACATTTGCGACTAGATACAACTGAACTGTTTGAAACGATATTATTTTTGGAGTTTCTATTTGAGAGTTAACGTGCTTTTACTTTGTAAGACCGATAAAGTAAAATAGGATAATAATTTGTTAAAATTAATAATAATACGTTGAAACGATGTTGTAAGTCGATAACGGAAATCTTTAACACTCGCAAAAAAAGGTGTCTTACACACAATAGACCACGATTTAACAGCGATCTAAATAGAATGCATGGAGGAACTTGGAAATTATAGGTGCCGGCGTTTGACCAACCATCATCATGACCATACATTGTATTGTTCGTATAATTTAAAATATATTTGAATTTATGTCTTAATTAGCGCACGATAATTCAGTCAATATTCAAATGATGAAAAGGAGTAATTAGAGGCGATCGTGGTAGAGAATCATATACCTCGATGGAGCGTCTTCCGTGACTTTAACGTAGCCAAATTCAACAAACAAAAAAAAAACGTGAATCAAACCACGTTAATAAAAAAAAAAAAAAAAAAAAAAAAATACATTTGTTGCAGTCAAGCGCAACATCAACCACACAATATTTTTTTTCATTAAATCCTACTCTTAATTTCGTTTAACGCAAAAGGCGCGACGTTCGCAAGACAAAACTCATTAAAAACGATGCGAGTGCGAAAATGGCCTTACGAAATGCGGCGCGATTTGCGCGTAACGCACCTTGACATCGGGGCAAAAAGGCGGCAATGAATTAAATCGATTTTCAGAATGAAGACAATTTTTGCATGGCCGGCATTAAGTTTTTCACGGGCGTTTGTTTTGTTGCCGAGATCGATGCCGATTCCGAGCATGAAATGAGAAAGGCCGGACAGCTGGATTCCGCGAGTAATAAGCCACTTGCTGCGGGACAAAGTGTAAACGATCGAAAAAGTCGTTAACTGGCTGCAAATCGGTAATCGGCGAGCATAATCGACTCGCCTTATAGGTGCTTACGTTTTTGCGACGCGCCGCGGTTAAGAAAGATATAGCCGCGCGGCAAAGCAGTCACGGCGAACGGGAAGAAAACGGATGTCGCATTCCTTGACAGCGTTTCATTCATGTGATTTTCACACGTTTCAACTGACGCGCTCAACACTTGTCCCGTCTAGTCGATTTTCCACTTTTTCCCGATCAGCCGTCGGTTGGTCTCAATAAAATTGCGGCGACCGTTTACTTACACAATTTTTTCCATGCTAAGTCATAAAATATTTCGATATTATTTTGCAAATAAAGACTCAAAGAGAATTCAAATATGAAACCATAACTCATTATTTCAATCTACAAACAGATTCGTGTAAACAAATATATTAAACACAATTCCAAGTATTATATTTATAAAACTGCACTGAGCTTCCCAAAATTACTTCAAATTCAGATCGCTCGTTTAGCCTAAATTAATGTACGTCGCGTGTTAGACTAAATAGTTTAAGTGGAACATTTAGCTTAGATTTAATGGACTTTAAATGTGCTCAATGAATCCTATAATTGAAACAATACATTTCAAAAGACGTGCTGTAATTGCCAACACGAGCATTATTTTGATTCAATCTCACACTTTGTAACCGATCACTTCTTTAATCAGACATTATCAACAAAATTTTTCACTTCGACATTTGTCGATTGTGAAAAGGGGACGCAAATAAAGTGTACTTTTTTATTTGAATTACAAAATACTGTCAGGATGTGAAACGATAATAAAAATCGCAACAGGATGTTTCAAGATCGCAGGGCATTTGCATCGGACGATCATTTTCAACTCTTTTATTGAAAGTGCGAAGCATTTCCAAAATCTAATTAACACAAACCATATACAACGCGTGCGATTGCTCTGATTATGAGTCACGCGTTAACCTACATACTCTTGTAACAGTGCAAACAAATTTTGATTCGAAAATAATTAAAACAAGATTTTTGCAGTTTACTGACAAAAATATATATTTCTAATATTGTGCTTAATCAATAGAAATATTTCACTTTTTTACAGCAACTGATTACCATGAAAACTGAACACGAATTGTAGCCGAAGACGCAAAAGGATGACTCGCTCTATAGTTGCTTCGCGAGCAAAAATAGAGATAAGAAGAGACGATTTGTCCGTCGGAAATGCAATCAATCATGTATTGTAATCGGCGAGCTCATTGGAGTTGGGTGAGTGAAAGAAATCTGTTTTGTAAAAATGTACACTAAAATGATGCATTTCCACTTTATCAGAGTTCAAGTCGGTTCCATCGAACTTACCAAACAAAAAACAATTACTAGACTTACTAACCCATCGAATAAATTTTTTTTACTTTGCAAATCATAATTGTAAACCTTTTCACACACGAACTTATTTTCATTTGACTTCATTGCGTGCTCCAATAGTAAGCTCAAGCATTTCAATATTTCACCGCTTAATCGTCAAACTAGAAAAAGTCTTTTTTCTTCCATCCTCATGTATTTGGCGCTACATCAAGCTCGATCTGGTCTAAAATCGCGCTTCATCGTCGGCGCTTGATTTTATTTGCGGGCAATTTGTGTGCGCGCGCACACGCGCTGCCGCAAAAAGTGTGCAAATAATGCCATGGTATTAATCATGCGTCCCCTTCCGTCGCCAGTCAACCCTTTCTCGAGCGGCGGCGCGAGCTCCTTTCGTTCCGTATTACGCGAATAAATATATGCGAGCACGTATGCGCACCGTCATACGTAATTATTCACGTGGTCCGCGTCATTGTGCGGGGCTACTGCAAATTGAAAACGTTGATTCCAAACTCGTTAAAGCGGAATCACGGCGCGCGATGAAAGCGCCCACAAAAAATGGTCATTGTCGCATATTAGCGCCTTTCCCCCTCCCCCCCCCTCCCCCCTCCCCCACTCCACCCACTCTACCCCCTCATCCCCCCCTTCGTCACCCACTTACCTCACCCCCCACTCCCTCTCTCCGTCCTCCACGTCCTCTCACTCCCTCCCCACGTCCCCTCTATCCTCCGTCCTCTTAATCTCATCACCCCCACCCTCCTCTCCACACCCCTTATATT
>JABFOV010002673.1:0-19018 GCA_022817685.1 Aradophagus sp. ZL-2020 | reverse complement strand
CAATAATACAACAACATAATAATAATTACAAAAAAACAACAAAACAAATCATTTTTATTGTAAATGAACACAACTAGCAAAATACCAAAACACACACTCATTTTTCTTTTTTCTTCATAAAATTGAAACGCAACATAAAAGAGTATAACAAGAAATAACACCATAAGCAAATTCAACTAAACAAATTCCATACTAACGTTTAAAGAAAATTGAACAATTATATAACTTTTCATCAAATTACTTAGTGTTATAATTAACCGTCAAGTAAGAACCAGTAAACAATTGTAAAATGTAAGTATAATTATATCACCTTTGAATAGATAAAGTGAACTGTTTTTCTTTGTCGACTTCTCACTCAATGTCCGAGCAAAAAACAATCGATATAAAACTCTCTTTAATTAATAGTGATAAACATAAATACTAAATGCGAAATTGAATTCCTCATTTTGTAAACAAAGGCTAACCCTCAGAGCCAATTTTCTTTAAACGGATATAATGATGATGAAAACAAAATGAATCAGAAACCGATGTCTTGTCAACAGTCGACATTTGTGTTGTCGCAAATAATTAAGACAATTAAAATAATGATTACTAATTGTTTGTAAGTACAAGTCAAAATCTGAGACGATGTTGAATGAAAATTATGGAAAAATTTAATGGTTCTACTTACGCCAAACGGCCGTCTCATGCATGAGAATCAAATGCCTATCACTTCATTTTTTTTTTCCTTTTTTTTGTGTTGTTGATTATCACTGAACCTCGTTGAAATAAGGACAAAAAGCAGCGAGCAAAACGTTAAGGTCTAAAGGGGAAATTCAGCAAAGCAAGAGAATGCGCAATCATTTATATTAGCTGTATACAGCGCTTACGTGCGTGACAGAATGTCGAGAGAAATTGAGATGGTGGAAGCGTTGCAGACTACGCAAAGTGAAAACGAGATGTTGTGAAGTAGACTTTAGGTTTTGATTCATTTCAATGCTATTTTGAATGTTGCATTCACAAGCAAATTAAAAATTGCATGAAATGCAAATAAGAAATTGTAAATATTGAAGATAGAAAAAGATAAAAGAAACTTTTTCTTTGTTCTTCAATTTCTCTTTACAAAGTTTTGTTTACGTTTCATCTGTTACTTTTATTTGTATAGTTTAATTTCAGAGTTTACAATTATTTCTTTTTGTTTTAAGAATTAATAAATCAATTTATTATTTACATATTGCGTCGGCATCATAAACAAAAACATCTTTGCTTATTTTTATTTATTGTTATTATTCAGTTTATTGCTCTCGGAATTGGGATTATTTTTATTTACATTCGATGTAAACAAATAAGTTTAACTCTGTCTTACTCATCGAATTTAAAGATCCATCAACAGCTGATGTTTATAAATATTGATAAGAACATGTCAAAAACATATCACAAACAACAATAAAAATACCTGCGAGATCAAAACAGTAAATAGATTTATTGATTATTATTGAAGGTTAATAATTATTAATAGTGTGCAAATATGAGAAAACGTGGGCTGTAGAGATGTTCATTATTTGCAACAAATAAAGTTGAGATTAAGTCAACAACAGATAAACATAAATACACGAAAAAATGCCATACATAATTAGATCTAGATAAATCATTGATATTAAATAGAAATTTAAACGTGTCCACAAAAAAATAAACAATATATTTATTGTCCGACCCGAAAATGTATTTTTATAATTTTTATTTTCGAAAATGTTAAATATTTTCAGATATTTGTTAATGATTTGTAATCGAGTGAAATAAAGAGATTAATAAATAAATCATCTTTATATTTAGCTTAAGTTTTGCTAGCGCCATCATGTGGTCATAAGTCACAGTACTTTTACCTGATGAAAATTGAATTCCAAGCTAAAAATCCACGATTGAACATCGTCTATGGCTGTGCAGAACAAAATTATTGGCTGTCATGTTTGACAATGGACAAGACCATACTCAGATAATCGTCAACGTCAACAATAAATAATAGCAAATATCTAAGTATATTAATAAATACATTTAAATAAATAGCAAAAATGGTTGACGAAGCTACGAAAAAAACTTTGAGTAAAATTCCCTTGCTCCAAACCAAAGCTGGTCCAAGAGATAAAGAATTATGGGTGAAAAGGTTAAAAGAAGAGTATCAGTCATTAATAAAGGTATTTTTATATTTATGTATAAAAATGATATTTGATTATTTTAATACGTTATATATGCATAAATCAGCATACTTAAATTAAACTTTTGTTATAATTATAGTTGAAGATTGAATGTATAATATTATTTAACTTAAATTCCATATGGCAAGAGAATAACTTTCACTTAAAGTTAACACAAATAAAGTTTCTAGATTTTTATGATGAATTACATTATGTATAATAATCATTGATGTACAACCATATCAATTTACCAAATACAAACATTAATTAACAAAGAAATATTCATTTTTTCAGTATGTACAAAATAACAAAGATGCAGATAACGATTGGTTTAGGCTAGAATCTAATAAAGAAGGTACAAAATGGTTTGGAAAGTGTTGGTATATTCATAATTTATTAAAGTACGAATTTCAAGTGGAATTTGATGTAAGATAATATTTAAATATAAAATATATACATATATAAATAAATATATGTTTAAGATATTTTTTAAATCTATCATTTGCTTTCAGATTCCAGTAACATATCCAGTAACAGCGCCAGAAATTGCGTTACCTGAACTAGATGGGAAAACAGCAAAAATGTACAGAGGTGGTAAAATATGTCTCACGGAACATTTTAAACCATTATGGGCTAGAAATGTCCCAAAATTCGGGATTGGCCATGCCATGGCTCTTGGTGTAAGTAATCATCAAAAAAGTGTTATAAAAAGAAATTAGCAAGAATTTATTAATATATTGATTTTTTAATCTCATAATGTATTTAATATAAATACGTACTATTTTTTAGCTTGGTCCTTGGCTTGCAGTCGAGATTCCAGAACTAATAGAAAGGGGCGTTATAGCACACAAAGATAACACAGCGGAAAGTAATTGATTCCTAGTTAATTATGTTTGTTGAATTTTATAAAAAATATTACTATTAAGTATTATGCATTATATTTAAATTTTTTGTACAATATTTACAAGAATACATTTTGATTTATCTTTCTATTATCGTTTTTGTCCTTTTTCTTTTATTATTTGGTCCAACTTATACAAGTCTTTGAGAGATACTTCTCCTGAGCCTCTTTCTTTTGCTTTCGGTTGAGATGGGTCTGGTTTCCAACCTAACATGAAAATTACTTGAAATGTTGCTGGAATATATCGAGATCCATCCTCTTTGGTTTTGCCATACAATTCATCATAGATTGCAGCACCAGCAAATAAACAATCTCTTTTAAGACTTAATTTTCTATTTCTGTTTGCATTGTTTTCAGCCATACCTAAAAAACGATTATGATTATCTTTTGAAAATTAACTCATCTTAAAGAATTAGCAAAGAAAATAAGCTTAAATAAATCAATTTAAATGTAGGACATCTGTGAAAAATAAGACTTCATAATAATACAATATTAAAATATCCTAGCTTTAGCAACATTTTATTATGTTCTAGTCTCTGTAAAACATTTTGAATTATACTAATCTATAAATTTTCTGTAATTTGATTATGCACCTTTTAAATCCCACAGAAGTTCAAACATTGAAGGATATCCAATTACTAATTCGTCAGTGTCAATAGTCAACAGCGTGAATCCTGCACGATTTAACAAACTACCGATGTCTCTAATATCAATAAATGGCGATATATGTGGCGATACGCCACCATCTCTTTCCATTTCAGCCAATTGTAAAGAACCTCTAAAACAATACATAGATTTAAATCACAGGTCCAGACCCTGTCAAACAAAAATTTTGTTCATAAAGGTTTAAATCAGTTCTTGTTCCTGTATTGTCCAGATCTGTGGTTGGAATTTAATATATACTAAGTAAAATTTAAATATCATTATATCTTGAAAGCAGAACTGAAAATAAAAAAAGTTTAAACACCTTAATTCATAAAGGGTATCTCCACCAAAGACTGCCGCCACAAACGCCCCGTCACTTTTCAAACAGTCCATTATTCTTCTTAAGCAGCCAGGCAAATTATTAACCCAATGCAAGCTCAAAGAACTAATAACTAAATCCAAACTATTTTTTTCCAAAACGAAGTTCTCTTCATCCATGACTTTTTTTTCTAATTCGACACCTTCATTGGTGGTCACCTGGTTTACCATGCTTGGAGACATATCTAAAGCAATGAGTTTTTCCACATTGTCACTATAAATGTGTTTCGCAACGTGTCCTTTGCCGCAGCCAAGATCGAGGGCTACTTTAAATTTTCTATTAATATCAAGGATGCGATCCGCTATTCTGTAACCTTAAGTTAAATAAAGATTGATAAAAACGTTTGTAGAAAGAAGGTATAGCAATCAAGAAAACATAAAATCGACATTTTCGAATTGCAATCAAAATTTTAAAGAAGATTAGTGATATTTAGTATAAATTTACCCAAGTTCAAACATATGCTTGAAGCTTCAAATGTATATCAATAAATAAAAAATAAACTAAACAAATATATATATTAAAGATTAACATTTTGGGTCAATTGGTTTTGATAAAATAACCACTATTGCACAATTTTACAACATTAGAGAAAACTATGTGGTACATTTTACTATGTTTTGTAGTAGACCAAATAACAATAAATTTTATTCAAAATTTTTAATACATAATGAATTACATGCATATAATAATAAAACAATGATACCTATTTCATCTTTGATATAATCATAAATCTGTGAATCCGGAGCATTCGCTGCTCGCTCTCTTTGCAGTAACTTTGCTTTACGATCAAATACATGCATGACATTATCCTCCTGACTCGACGAAGTCAACGTTCTAACGTTAAACAAACTGATAATGTTGTTCCAATGTTTTGGTAACGTCCTCACACTCCTGTTTCTTAAAAGTTGCATTTCTTAAATAAAACTTTTTTGTTCAATCAATAAAAATTGTTTCTTATGATAATTTAAGAGCAAGCTTGAACGTTTTTTAACGTATATAAATACATTTCATTATTTTTCTCCAGAGTATGCACATGAAATCCAGAACAAACGCGAGACAAATAAATGTAAACAAATAACAGATCCAGCGATCAGCTGAGTTTGAAATCTATTCGTCATTACCAGGAGGTGCTGCCCCCTGGCGAAACATTTTTATCCTCAAACAAAGTCTTGTCAAACTCAGAAACACGTTTGTGCAGAACGTATTTATATCCTATTTATTTGTTTTCGCTCTTAATTATATATTATCGAAAAATTTACGTGGAAATGTTAAGTTAATTCAGTTTTTTCATCGACAAAATGTAGCCGTCATTTTGTGCAATTGTTTGGCTGTTAACAATGTGTGGAAACCAATTGATGAAAAAGCGCAGATATGACACTTAGTTGACAATTGTGACTCAGTTGTCAAACGCAACGGAAGATCAATTTTCAAAGAATTTGTTGTTTTCAAGAAATGTATTGTTAAACTGAGATTTCTTTATACATTTCCTGTGATGAGTTTAATAGTGAGAAGTTTTCCTGGGAGAAGTAGGTTATGCGTAAATATATAAGTTGTGGGAATGGATATTTGATTATGACAAGAAATTTGAAAAAAAGTAAGTTTTTATTATAAATTCAGGAATTTTATTTATTAAACAATATAATTTAATGATGAATTTTCATAAATAATTATGAATTAATAATTTTTTCACAGGAGCAGAAGATTACGATGCGTTATCGAATGTGTTCACTACATATACTCCTAATTATACTGCTGACAATAATAATAAAATCCACAGACAAAACGTCGCAAGCTTTTGGAAAGCATGTACAAAATTCCACCGATAAAGCCAGGTCGACTCCCTGCAACAATGGCACCTCATCGCAAGAATTCGTATTCGATTACACCAGCAGACTCGTCAAGGATAAGTATCTGGTTATTTTCAAAGATTACTATCAGTCGCAAGCACGCAACAATTTCATAACAGCAGCGCTCAATGCCGCCGGAGTAGAAAACTGGTCTATTTTGCCACGAAATAATCCAGCGAGCTGCTGTCCCAGCGACTTTGATGTTATACTTTTGAAGGAAGCTGATAAAACGAATGGAATTGATGCTCTGAGTGCACATCCTCTCGTGAAAAGAGTAACTGCTCAAAGACTTGTTCGTAGAACATTAAGATGGAGCGATCAAGAGCGTGACAATAGAGATGAAAGTAGTCCAGAGTTTAAACATTTTAAAAGAAAATTGTATGACCATGTAAGTTGGGTCAAAGTATATATATGTGTATGGAATTTCCAACATATTTTCAAAATACTGTTTATTATTGTTTTTTCATCGAATGTAATTAACTAATTAAATTCAAAATCAATTAGATAATACTTTATTTCATTTTCAGAACACATATAACGATCCTGGAAAACATTCTACAACTTATCATCAGAATCGACGACTACTTCGGGTTATACCACCAAGGCAAATTACTTCTCTTTTACAGGCAGATATGTTATGGAAAATGGGAATTACTGGCAAAGGCATAAAGGTACTTTGTATAATATGTTAATTGTTCTGAAAAATAATAATAATAAAAATAAATATAAAAAAATACATTAATTCTTGCAGATAGCAGTTTTTGATACTGGTTTAGCTGAAAGCCACCCTCACTTTAAAAAAATTAAAGAACGTACAAACTGGACAAATGAGAAGACTTTAGAAGACGGTCTTGGTCATGGAACTTTTGTAGCAGGAGTAATAGCATCTAGTTCTAAAGAATGTCTTGGGTTTGCTCCAGACGCAGAACTATATGTGTTTCGAGTTTTTACCAATGCACAGGTCTTGAACACTTTTTGATCATATCCATGTGAATTATCAATTTTATTATAAATAGTAATTGCATAATATCAACAAAAGACAATAATTATGATAACCCACAGTTTGAATTTGTTATATTCATAGATTTTTAAAACTGTTGCTATGAGACATGAGTGTATCAAATTAATTATCTATGATGGCAAAAAGTAGCGAACAACTGATTTTATTCTCTGACTTTTAATTCTTAAAACATTCTTTACAGGTATCTTATACATCATGGTTTTTGGATGCATTCAATTATGCGATTCTCACCAAAGTGACAGTCCTAAATTTAAGTATCGGTGGGCCAGACTTTATGGACCATCCGTTTGTTGATAAAGTTTGGGAATTAACTGCTAATGGTGTAATAATGGTATCAGCGATAGGAAACGATGGTCCACTTTATGGGTAATTTGTCTTTCATGTCATGTAAAATTTGTTTTTCATATGGAATAAGTTTGAATGGAATAAGTCTTTAGAAAAGAAATCTATTATTTTCTGTAAAATATCTTTTTAATGTATTAATTTTTAATTCAAATGATTTTCATTTCCTTTTTCATAAATTTGTAACCATTAATTTTAGAACTCTCAACAACCCAGCCGATCAAATGGATGTGATAGGTGTTGGCGGTATTAACTGGGAAAATCAAATAGCCAAATTTTCGTCGCGTGGCATGACAACGTGGGAACTTCCCATGGGTTATGGAAGAGTCAAGCCAGATTTAGTCACTTATGGTTCCGGCGTTCGTGGTTCGGCTTTAAAAAGTGGATGTAGAACATTGTCCGGAACATCAGTAGCGAGTCCTGTAGTTGCTGGTGCTGTTGCTTTATTGGCTAGTGGATTTATAGGATCAGAAGGAGTGCTAAAACAAAAAGTATTAGTTTAAATTTCAATATTTATATGTTGACTGAGTCACTGTACTCTTCGTTGTTGACAATAAATTAAATTTAATGTTTTCTTTTTACTTACTAGATAACACCTGCCAGCATGAAACAAGCCTTACTTGTTTCTGCAAAAAGATTGCCTGGTGTCAGCATGTTTGAACAAGGAGCTGGAAAATTAGATTTGTTGCGTGCATTTCATTATTTGCGTACTTACACGCCAGTTGCAACATTAAGTCCAAGGTATAAAAATTATAACAAACAAAAAAATATTTTTTTGTAAAAATTTTTATAATTAATTATAATTAAAATGCAACAGAAATATATTTATAAAATTTTATATAATATTATATGTCTGAACTATATTATCTTTTTATTTTTTTCTTAATATATAATTTCATTGTTTTTTTTAAAATGGGCGATTGCCTGTTATGTATAAACAATAAATAAATATATTTATTGAATGAAATTCACTTTTTCAATTTTAATTTTATTAAATTTTACAGCTACATTGATTTAACGGAATGTCAATATATGTGGCCATATTGTACCCAGGCGGTTTATCATACTGGAATGCCAACCGTAATTAATGTAACAATAATTAATGGTCTGGGTGTGTCAGGTCAAATTACTGACATTACATGGCATCCTTATACTCGCGACGGAAACGGAGATCGAATAGATATTTCATTATCATATTCTGATGTTCTTTGGCCATGGTCCGGATGGCTGGCTGTTGCTATTACTGTACCAGAATCGGCAAGCGATTGGCAAGGAATCGCTCAGGGTATAATTACCATTTTAACTTAGAACAAAAATTATAAAAAGTATTTTATTTATGTACTACAATGAATTTTGAGTAAATTATTTGAGAGTAGTTATTTATTAAATTAGTACTTATTGAATCATTAAACGCAAATTATATCAAACGATGAGGTATTTAATAATAACTTTGCAATAAATTTAAATTATATAAAAACGCAATTCAACTTTTTACAGGGCACATTTCTTTGACCGTAAAATCTGCAGCTATCAAAGGCGAATACAAACCTCGCAGTTCTACAATTCGTCTTCCACTAAAAGTTAAAGTTATTCCTACGCCTCCACGACAGTTAGTATTAAAACGCACACACTTATATAATTAATGATAAAATTACGATAATGGAATTAAATTTATTAATTTTATTTTTGTTTTAAGCAAACGCATTTTGTGGGACCAATATCATAATCTCCGTTATCCACCAGGATACTTTCCCAGAGATGATTTGCGTGCAAAAAATGATCCTCTTGATTGGAACGGCGATCATATTCATACCAACTTTAAAGAGATGTATCAACACTTGCGCAATGCGGGTTATTATTTAGAGGTACTTGGTACTCCATTTACATGCTTTAATGCAAGAAATTATGGAACGTTGCTCATTGTTGATAGTGAAGAGGAATTTTTTCCTGAAGAGGTAATTTTTATATAAAAACACTATTTGTGTAAGGTGTATTAAAATTTTTGTGTTATTAAATTGTTTTTAATTTTGTTTCAATTATTTGGAAATTATAACTTTACTGTATAAATATGTGATCAGAAGTTTAAATTAAATTTTCTTAATTTCTTAATTGTTATCTTCCGAAGATTTCAAAGTTAAAACGAGACGTTGAAGAGGAGGGCTTGTCATTAGTGGTATTCGCTGATTGGTACAATACAACTGTTATGCAAAAGGTGAAATTTTATGACGAAAATACAAAGCAATGGTGGGTACCAAATACAGGAGGTGCAAACATTCCCGCATTAAACAGTCTGCTTAACAAAAATTGGAAAATTGCATTTAGCGATAAAGTTATGAGAGGCCAATTTGTCTTGGGTCAGCACTCTCCAATTAATTATTCGTCCGGCACTACAATATCAAGGTGGATAAAGTTTACCACGAAAAGTATTTAACATAATAAATTAAGGACAAATTAATCAATGATGGTATTTTTTCAGATTTCCACCAGAAGGTTTTGTACTTCATGCAGAACTTCATGACCAAGGCCAAGAAATTTTGGCTGATTTAACTGATTCTGGAACTCTTTATCGTGTTCCTATCTTAGGTCTGTTGCAAGTACAAACTGTTGAAACAAGCGCCGAAAACAAGAATACTATTGAAGAGGAGGAAGAATTTAAAGACAAATCAAACAAAGTAGCTGGCAGAATTGCTGTTTATGGTGACTCCAACTGCATCGATGAGAGTCATATGCGAAAACGTAAAATATTATACATTTTTAATCGATTTGATTAAATTTATCAAGGCATAACAAAAGTTAATGATTATTTACATACTTACAGCTGCTTGCTATTGGATGATAGACGCAATTTTAGAGTTCACTGCAATCGGTAGAATACCGTCAGTATTTGTACAGGAAGAAAATCGCCAGAAAGGAAGTTCAAAAGTTATACCAATTCATTCGGAGGAGTTGCCAAAACGAATGGATGACAACCGTTTAAATCGTCATAGCAAGGTTCTAGCGTCAGATCATGAAACCCGCTACTGGCCTTTACCTCCTTGTCCCGTTGCTATTTTTGCAGATACAGAGCCTTTGAATGAAACGGCTCCAGCGTATGTTGAAAACTTGTTTGCTAATAAAAATTCTTGAATGATTATTGTAAAGAATACGTTAAGAATAATTCTGAATTTTTAAAATAAGATCATAATAAGCATACATTTTATAATAAAAGGACTTATTAATTATATACATTTTTAATGTACTTATCCAAATCTCACAGGACTAAAATTCAATTTTATTCTATAAAAATTATTTATTTTCTTTTTCAGAAATCTTTACAAATCCCAAAGATTGCTCTCAATCGGCGATTCGTTGCTTCCTGTGTTGCCGGAATTGTCAAAGGATTCTAAAGACATGGATTTCCTAAAAAATAATGCTGAAGACGACCTGAGACTTGATTCATCGCAACGCGATGCAATTTACGAATTCCTAGGCCATGAAGACCTCCGATTTTCAGCACTCAACAGATCTGGCAAGCCTAACTTTTGGAACTATTTTATTGGCGCGGTTATTTTGGCGGGAGTGCTACTCATTGTGTTTAAAAAGTGTTACTACGCGCGAAGAACTCGAAGAAAATTACGGCGGGTCATCCAGGCGATCGCGATTCGTCGCGTGCCTCAAATGTAAATTTGTTATTATCAGTGACGAATATCTTACAGATTGTCGTTACAATTGTTATTGTTATGCATACCAAAGTACTGATGTAACCTCACTACGAACAATATTTTTTTATAAATGCTTCAATTGTTTTTATAATATTTTTACTGCTTAGTCTGTTACGAATCTTAAGAAAATAGCAATTGTCTGTTGGCATGAAGTTAATATCCTTTTTTTTATAAAAAAAAAATTGTTATTATTGTGCATTACCGATAGAAAATTTTTGTTTGTATTTTTTACTTAATAAAATTAAAATTTTAGTTAATTATATATATTTATCTTTTTAATATATATATAATTTAAAAGATCCATAATGTCGGTAATTAAACGTCTAAATTCCTCTTAAAAGGATTATTCAAGCCTTAATAAAATAGTACTATTGACGTAAGACAGAAAAACAGTGAAATGATCGATCCGTTTTCTTGAAATTTTCTAACCATTATACCGTTTTAATTAAGGTCATGCTGTCTTTTACTGATAATGTCGATTTTTTTAACTAAAATGAAAGCAAACGACATTTAAACATTCTTAGAGAACGGATCAATTCTATCATCGTTCATTACTTCATAAAATAATATCATTTTATTGTAACGTCAAGAAGTAAGATTTCCATAAATTTACCGATAAAAAACGATACAAAAAAGAAAAAAAAAGACAGGAAAATTTTCTCTTCAAACATTACTTTTTCCAGTCAATATTTTTATTAATAATTAATCATTTATTGATAATTTTATTGATAATTGATATTAATAACTTTATGACGGCAGACATTCGTTCTCATAACGGAGATCATTAGGCGTATTTGAAAAACTACGCGACATGATTTCAAAATAGATAGGTAATTTACATATAAATTAAATGTATATATAAAGATGATATTCTTGTAAAAATTGAAAGCCAGTTGGTGACCTATAATGCAAACGTAAGTAAAACAACAGTGTAAAAACTTTCCTTCAAAGGCAGTTAAAACAAGACTTGGTCGTTCAATGTTTACTTTAAACATTTTTTTTACTTTAGAGTGGTGTGTTCTGCTTTACCGCCCTTTATATTCGTAAAATAATGTTTATACTTTGGAAGCAAGCAAAAGTAGAAGTAATCACTACTTAGGTCGTGAAATTAGTATCAAACTCTTTTACGTCCTTAGAGTGGTAAGCTTAACTTTATCGCCTGCTCCCATGATATGTAATACATATAATGTTTTTTTACCCTGAAAATGGACACACAAAAATTAATCGCTTTTTGGACTGTAAAATGGTTCCGAAACATTTTTCAGCCCTATAGCGGTAAGTTTCTCTTTATCACCCACTTCTATGATTCCTAAATGCTTGAAAACGCACTAGCGCCCTCGTAAATGACACACTATTATTTTTACCTAAAATCATGAGTCGTATCTTTTTTTTTTCATATTCTTGATAAAGGACTGATATTAAATCAATTACAAATTCATTTTAAAACAAAATATAAAGACCTTAATTATACTGAGAATCAACACAAGATTGAAATGTCTACAGCACTGCCGTTTCAATTTTCGTGACGTTTTAATATTTATAAAAACACAACATTAAGAAAATATGTTATAAAAATGTATATGTATTTTCAATAAAATGACTTTATAATTATATAACTTTGAACTCTTCAATCCCTGAAGTGAAAAAGTTTCTTTGACTATGATCAGAATATCAAAATTTTAATTTAATCATCAAATATTTTTTGCAATAATGAGAGAGAGAACAATATCTTAATAGCAAAACTGATTTTCAGTACATTTTAGAAACTTTTCAAAATATTTTATAAACTGAAAATTTCGTTGAAATAAGAAGGTATTAAAAGTAGAAAATTTTAAAGGGGTTTCATCCAAATAAACATTTTACTAATTGACAAATAATTACCTACAAGAATGAATTAAATCTATAATGTATTGGCCATATAATGGACATAAAATTTGATTATGTTCTGAATACTTTCGATAATGATTGAAGACGTTTTAAAGAATTTAATTTCCTTCAAATAAATCTCCAAATGCCTTTCTCCAAATAAATGATTGCCAATAATTTTAAAATGAATGAATTTTTCATTCTTCCAATGCATCGTATTGATCACAATACCTATCTCTAAAATTATTGACACACATCCACCACGCGTGCACGTTCCACTCAAAAATAAACATTGTAACTACATTTTCATAGTTATTCATAATGTATAGGTTTACTTCGTTATTTGTATACTGCACATTGAAGTGAAGCATTACATTATGACGGAGTAATGTTCCCAATGAAAGCATGATAGGAAGATCCAGTATTAAACAAGTTAATATCAATTTAGTACATTATGCTGAAGCGTGTACCGTGACCTTATAAAAGGTGTTTGTCTTGATAAGAAATTAAAATACAAGTACTAAGATTTATAAATTTTAATCAAATAATTTAAATTTGTATGACGATGAGTCTTTAGGCTTATGTTTCCCGGTTCTATATCATCAAAATTATCAATTTAGGTACCAGCAGAAAAGGAATAATCTGACATTTAATGAATGAAATGAAATCAAATTTATTTTGTTTTTCTTTAACAAGTCTTTTATTTGTATTTGGAAAATAGATTTTAGTGGACAAAATTTGCAACGTTGTGAATCTAATACGTATAAATAATTGTTCATTAAAAATTGTTAATAGAAATAATACAGTAAGGTAGTATTGAAACAAAATGATACATTTAATATTAATTTTATTAACATAATAACGTCGCCATTAACTTGTACAATAACGCAATTAAATACAAGACCAGATTGTAACAATATAAAATGAAACTCGGTATGATAACAGACCACATATTCCTAATCAAATTAACCCTTTATAGCTAGATTAATTATCAGTGTACTATTTGAACATAATATTGTAGTTATTATATATAATATTTTGGGACACTTATACTTTTGAAAAAAGTGCTTTAATCATAAGAGTATTATTCTTGTAAGAAGTGGATTATATTTGTAATACATGAAATAATCTTACTTTAAGAATAATCCACATGATTTTTTTAACATTTTTAATAGTGTCCAGATTTCGGCTGTATCTTATAATTGTATTTATTTATTCACGTTTAATACTGATTTTATAACATCGATAAATATTCAGATTGTTCGATTAATTATATTCTTTTTATCGTACAACATTTAACATGAATTTAAAAGCCAATTTTAAAGGGTTAATTTTTTACGTCGTGACTTAAAATTAAAATTAATTCATATAACGAATTCGGAACTAACGCATGATTTCGGGCACAATACTTTGAAATGAAGATTTCGTGAAGGAATCAAAAAACTGTCATTCAATACACGGCGTATATACACAAATTTAGTCAACACGTTTTGTCTTACATGATTCATTAGCGGAGACTTTAGACGTAGGATAATGCTTGTTCAGCCTTAAAAAGTTCACCGGTCGTTGCTTTGTCGGGCTCTTCGTCGGCGATGATCATTTTCCATACCTTTATCGCAAACTCCGGATTCCGATTCATCTCGCGCACCAACCAGTGAATCGTTACACTGTAACAAATGATAATAAAACACATTTTTTAACTAAAATAATGTTAATTTCCAATAAAACGAAAGTAAAATATTTGAGAATTTATTTACTTTCCTTTCGAATTCTTATATTCAGCGGATTCCACTAATCTTAAATGGATTATTCTTATAATAAGCGAATTCATCTTCTAATAAAAATCTTAATAAAAGAATGTTATACAATTTTTTTTTTATTATCTCAAGATGCTGTAATTTAATAATTGAAAAATTTTAAATAATTATATAGACTTTTATTTTAATTACTTATTGTTTTCAATGTAATTAATTTACAAACATTTTACTACCAAGATAGTAGAATTTTACAATCAAAGAAACGTTGATTCTTATTTGACATTCCCGAAAAAGAATTCATTAGAATTAAATTATATTTTAATATAAAAATTCCAATTCCAAACGTCAGCAAATCATTCTTTTTGCGAGCGTGTTTAATTTACTCATATTTGACGACAGCAAAGTTCACGATTCTTTTTTTTTTTTTTTTTTTTCTTCAATGAAATTGAACTTTGATAAAAGTTTACAAAGTACAATTGATTTTAACTTTTTTGTATCAAATTTGCACAGAAATTAAAGAAAAGTGCAAAATAAGGTAAAATATGATTACAAAAAACGATACAAGAAAAGTTATAAAAAATTAAAGATACAATTTTTCTAAGTCTTTCGTGTCTTACATTGAGACACTTTTGGTGTTTTAGACATAAGAAATTTCTGTAGTGCACGCATGCACATTTTTTATAATTCTAAAATTATTTGACGGTTTGTTTAAATTTTAATTTTGTTATACAAATGCCACAATAAATAATTACGGCATTGATCGGTGACACGCATGCTAAATTGACACGCCTAGATCGCGGAGAATGTTTTAAATATGACGAATCAGTTCCTAGAGTCTGAACCTACCGCATCTTTTCGAACGCCAATCTTAATTAACTATTCGCACAATAAATTAACTTTCCTTGCAATGTTTGGACATCGGCACGAGGTCGATCGACGTCGTTCCGGTGTTACGTTATAAAGTTCGTTACCGTAAAAACTAACAATGTCTGGCTGTTATTGACAAAAAAATCTAACTTCGTTTTATTCGACTTTGGTAAACAATGCGGGCAAAAAACGTCTTTTTTTTTAATAGTAATGAATGCGTTGCAAGAATATCTCAAATTCCAGACATTTCTTTGCTTAAACAGTGGCGCCAAAAAGTCATGGACCTCTGTCTAGTCAAGTCGATTTATATAATTTATGCATTAATATTTATTAAAGAATTTATGTAGGATGTTGGAGAAAAAGTAACGGTATACAATAATATACTTTTTTAAAATACTTTTGTTGAATAGTTGAGACAGTTACTGGGATTTTTAATTTTTTCTTTTTATTCTATGTTATAAATATATATTAGCAAGTAAATGTCTACTTTAAGTAAATTATATTAAATTAAGTGAAATAAAATAAGATCTCAATCCCACAAAAAAGCAATCAGTAAGGATTTCGCGGATTCCTCTTTTCTCAATAAAATATTCAGCAAAAACGTGTGATTTTTGGGCAAGAAAATTTTAATTGTTAATTTTATCTGCATTTGTTAATGTACAAGAAATGTAATCGAATTCCTCGCATTTTCTTAACTAGTTGACACCTACTGAAATTTATGTTGAAACGTCTCTTATGTGGACCATTAGAATCAATGATTATCAAATCGGTGTGAAACGCTATTGACAACGAGATTAAACTAATAGTTTCTATCGGTTTTCATTAACTGGAATGTGTTTGAGCAACTTTAATATAAGTGTTAAGATTACATAAAATTTTTTCTCTTCAAGTACATTATCTTGGAAGTAAGTAGATTTTTAATTATATATTCTATAAAATTTCTACAATTAATAAATTGTTTTTAAATTTAGAAATTCTATCAACTAAGATTTTCGTATACATTTTTTTGCTGTTTAATTTCAATACTGTAGTTTTTTTTGTATATTTGATAGTTAGCTATATGTGACGCCAAATGAAATGAGACAATCAAACGTGATATTAATATGACGTCATGGGGGTATGATGTCACAGTAATATTAAAGATAAGTTATAAAGAAATTATAGGCAATTTACAATCACGTGGCAGTAATGTTACATTTTTATTGAGAAAGAACTTATTTCGTAAAAAAAACTTGAAAATTGAAGCGCAAAAAAATTGTCTTGTTACTAAATTCTTAAATTTACTAAATTTCTTTCCTCTAATTAACTTAGTCATGGTGAAATAGTTAAATTACAAGTATTATTTATAATTAAGACACTCAAAGCGTCTTATTTGTGAAGATTTTTGAGACAATTTTGGCGTTCAAATATAAACACTGTCTCAAAATACGAACTCGTGCTCATTATTGATACAAAAACTAATGTCTTGAATTAAGACACTTTATTATTTTACATTTAGTATCTCGGACACTAAAAGTGTCTTAAATTGAAACATTTTTACTTTCATAAAAATATTTGATTATTACGAAATATATCCTTCCAAGCAAACACGTATCCCCTTTCTCTCGAGAATATTGACTCAGAAATGAAAATCGTTTTCTCTCAAAGGAAATTGAAAATTATTGAAAAAATTTTTGCATTGTATTGAAGCAAATCGTTTCAATGCACCGATTTTATTTTTACGAGTGTCTAAAAATCTAAAAGTGTCCTAAAACTAGACACTTATTTTCGCAGTGATAATTTGCGAGCTTTCAAAGTGACACTGACCTTCTTGGAAAATGTTGCAGTAGCGTCATGATTTTCTCAAAGCTATTTTGCTTAGGAATCTCCCGTTTTCCAAAACCATAAGCAGTCGACATATGATCTGGTTTGAATCCACGTATTTCTCGTTGCTTCGGTCGTAGTTTTTCTTGCTGGTTGCACTCGTGAGCGAAACTCGTTTTAGCGTAGAACAAGAATCCTGCGATGGCAATTGTGATGAATAATCCTAATTTCATGATAATCTGCAAAATCATAGAATATATTTTCATCAGTTGATCTGCAAGTTTTTGCGAATGGTAATCACGTTAGTTTTCGATTGACAATTAATTTATTGCTATAATAACAAAGGAAAGTAATTCACAAACAATTTTGAAAATTCTGGAAATTCTGGAAAAAGAAAACATTTTGAATGATTTTTCTTGAAAAATTTCCCACCGATTTATCTCATTATTATATTAGATTAACTAAATAGATTAGCAAATTTTGTACTCGGTACAATAAATATTTTGTCTCAATATATATTTATAACATTTTTTCCCAAGAAAATGATATCGCCAAAGAAATTTCCATTACGAAACGTTTTT
This sequence comes from Aradophagus sp. ZL-2020, assembly GCA_022817685.1. NCBI lineage: Eukaryota > Metazoa > Arthropoda > Insecta > Hymenoptera > Scelionidae > Aradophagus > Aradophagus sp. ZL-2020. The sequence goes on along the minus strand of JABFOV010002673.1, from coordinate 1,137 downwards.
AATAATTTCATCATTTCTGCGTCATTCGAAATTTTTTTCATTCACCTTAAATAGTTTAAACTCCTTTACGGTAACAAGATTTATGTTACTTTTTATTTTTATCGTATCTTTAAATTAGTTGAACATAATTCCATCTTCACATAAAACGTGTTTCCATGCTTCACCGCATCTTTGCGCCGATTATCTACCGAGAAAATGATGTTGCAAATTTAAATTCGAGAGTGCTTGAAAAAGTTAGATAGCAAATGGAAAAAGAAAATTAATTAATACGGTTGCTTTTGTTGGAGGTCAGGGTTTGAGATTCGACGATTAATTTCGTTGAACGAAGAGCGGAGTTCGTTAATAGTTATGCGATTGAGTTGGTCGGGAAATTTCATTTTGTGATTCATCCGTGGGGGGAAAACCATTAACCGACTTTGACCTCTCAGATTCGGAGTGGTCAGTTATAGCGTGCGTCGTCATACTGATACAGAAATGACGAGTTTTATCAGCCGAAAAGTGCGCACCTGGCGAATTTATGTTAAAAAGTTGTGTCGAGAAGAGGAACTGGACCTATGACCTACAATCTTTGAATCAAACGTTCGGCCCACGCCCGCTTTTGGAACTAAATGTTATTTCGAACAAGTGTCATCCTTTAATATAACCACGTGCACGATAATACCCAATATGTGTTTGAAATATGCCGACAACGTTTCTTATTTTATATTATTGTTATTACGATTGTTATGATTATTATTATTAAATTATTTATTATTATTAAAAGAATAGAAGAGTTACTCAAAGGACTTCTTTTATAATTTCAAAATTAAGGTTTTGTATCCATGTTAGTAATCAAACAACGACATAATTAATAAAAAAATATTATTACATATAAAATAATGATTATATTATATTATATCATCATCAATTCATCTAATAAAATTAGATCTTTAATAAACAGATTTTTTATATTTGTCCACCCAAGTAGTCCTGATAATTCACAAGGCAATAACGAATACTCATATAGGCTTTGTACACTCACAAAAATCTTTACCTTCGTTCAAGAATCACTAAGTTTTGCTATCATTTTCTTCCATTAAAACATAATTTTATCCTGTCAAGACATATTTTCTTTGCTTAATCACTTAGTATCTTGGA
>JABFOV010002672.1:0-19018 GCA_022817685.1 Aradophagus sp. ZL-2020 | reverse complement strand
TAGTATGGTAGTTAGTCTGTGCACAAGCTCATCACGACAGTGGAGATGTGTACTGACAGTGGGCTTGAGTTGACACAAGGAGCGGTGAGATAGGGGAAGAAGTGAAAACAACGTGAATGTACCCATCATAAGAATAAACAAAATTATTCCGCGCAAAATCCAAATGTGCGCCGCCTCACCCCCCCCCCCGCCGTCCCCCCGTTTACGGGCGTAAGTCCATTTCATCAGCGGATGAGCTCGTTTAAATCCAGTTTATTCGAATGAGATTGCGCCGTTGTGCGCGCGGTGCATTATAGATACGCGAAGCAGGCCGCCGTCGAATGCATCGCCGGTGTTTTGCGCCGAAATAAAATCGCGGCTTCATTGTCGCGGCCATCTTTCGGATATTATCTTTGCTTCGGAATCCCCCGATGAATTATGACGCGAGCTCCGTGGCGTGTTTTTCGCAATGGACGCAATTGACGGAAAAATTGAAAATATACGTCCGACCGGCGACAGAGGGGGGCTTTTTTGCCGCGCGAAAATACAGTAACGAGGTCCCAAGGGAGGCAAGAAGGGGAGGGCGGTCCGATTATAAATATGCAGTAAACGCCGGCGATAAAATTTGTCGACGCGAAAACTCCGTTAGTTGTTACATTTTATTTCCTTTTTTTTTTATTTACGCTATTCGTATTTCGTTTTTCGACGCAGCCGACGCGAGTCATTGAAGAAACAAATAATTCTCGCTTTGTATCTCCGCGCGGCGAAAAATGTCTAGCCTGAACCGCGTTATTTGTTTCGTCGGCGTGATAAACGTCAGACTGTCTAACAACCTGTTTACATACGAGCGGTCGTTTTTCCGTCGAAAAATTCTCAAGTCTAAATTGCATTCCATACGTTTGAATAACGCGCCCCGGCTTACACGACGTGTTCTTAAACGTTTCCCGTGGCGGCGTACCTCGCGAGAAATATCCGGCCGAGTTGATGCCTCGTAATATACCGCTGTTCCTTTGTTATAACAAGTTCAAATCGATGCGCTCCTGTTGCTCGTCGCGCGTTTCGCAGATATTTGAAGAAGCAAAAGTTGGCGACGAACTGCGTACTCACGGCCACCCATCCGACTGTCGGTCGCGCGTAACTTGGCTTGACTCGGGTTTTTATGACCGCGCGGTAAGCAAAACAACGCGCGCCTCGAAATTCAATCGAATTTGCTCGTTTCGCCCTCTTTGTCTCGACGAGAGCGCGGCTCTTTCGGTTGTGTGAAAAAGAGAGAGAGAGAGAGAGAGGAGGAAAAAGAAGTAAAACGAATGTTGAAATGCATCCATTGAATTGACAAATGAAGTGAAGCAAATCACGTTACGAGTGGAGACTCGTTTTCACTTCTTTTGAGGCAAAAGTGGACGGACGTGCGATATACGATTCCATCGTCGCTTTGTGCAATGAAAAGATTTCCTCTTTTTTTTCCCTCTCTCTCCTTTTTTTTGTACACGCGAATCCAAATCAATCCGCGCTCGTACAGTCGGCAAATTAATTATATCAAAAATTCACGGATTGAAGGACGTTCGATTTAACGTCGTTACCCATTATTCCGGGCTAAAATTTAATTTGAAAAACAAACGCATGACTAACTTTATTGTTTTCGTACAAATAAATACTTGCCAACGTATGTAAATACCCCCGGCCGTTGGTCCGGCGCATGTCGAACTGGGTCGATCCTATTTTTACGTCTCGTCAAAATCATTCGTTTGTTATTGAATCATGAAAGTAATCAATTCAATTACAAACGTACATATATTAATGCGCGCATTCGTTACAAAACACTTGACGGAATTGTTAGTCGAAATTAAGTTAACGTTGAATTAATTTTTAATTATCAAGCGCGCGCGGCTTTTTGAAACGTATATGTTTTATCGCATACTTCAGCAATTTTATAATATACGACGTGCGACGAATGTTGGTGTTCTGAATAAAAAAAAGAAAAAAAATTATACGTAATATAGTTTAATATCAGCAGATTTATTATCGCCAAGTTTTTTTTATTGCTCTTTTTCTTTGATGAAATATGATGTCGTCTAAAAGATAATTTATATTTCATTCGCGCAGTACACTGCGCGCATAAATGTCCATTACTTTTTGGCTGAAATGTAACTATAATTAAAAAAAAAATACCACACAGCGAATGCATATATATATATATTATTCGAAAATATGAAATTAAATTGAAGCGTGGCGGAGACTTTGATCATAGCCTCATTGTTATCATATTCGTTTGTGAAACGATCTTTAAAGCAGAACGGCAGATTTACGGTTCAAAGATGAAGAGATTTTCATTTGAAATTCAAACTAATTTCGTTAATATTGAATCTATTCAAAATTATATTCGTAACGCAGTTTGCGGATACTTGACTGAAAGAAAATGTGGAAAGCAAAGAAGTTTCGAACAGAAAATAGTTTTAGCAATTTCTTTTTTCAACATTATTTAATGTCACAAATTTGCAGTGACTGTTTTATTAGTATTTGTGTTTGTATTTTACGAAAATGTTTGTTTTAATATTTGCTACGAAGCGCTGAAAACACGAAGCAGTGATTAATTCATTTTATTCAGTAAAGCTAATTAATCACTACGATTAATGACAAATAATAACGAGATAAATGATACTCGCGTTAATTTTATGATCTTTTTTTCAGCATATTTATTGTATCATTATTACTGAAACATTTTTGTTTAATGAATTATTATCTAATTTATTACACACCCACCATAGTGAATTTGTTTAAAAGCATACACCGGCAAGCATATAATCAAGTTTTTAGTTCGATGAATGAACAGAGATAAATTAATAAAACTTCGCACACATACAGCGTATGAAATCCGTGAACTATCTTTGATATGGAGATGCGTCACTAAGGGCTTTAGAGGATTTTTTGCCGGCGAAGAAGTGAGGTTACATCAATGTTACCGTACTAAAAACCTGTTTTTCATATCACTGTTGGATTATTCAACGTCATTCCGTCAAACAAAAACGTAAGGCGACAGAAAAATTGTTTTCCGTTTAAGTTATGAATAATTAATGGTGACATGTCACCATTTATATTTCACTCGCACTTTTTCTAATATAACTTTCATTCGCATTTAATTAACGAAACTAATATCTTTGCCGGCTGATTTTGTTTATTCACACGTTTTTACCGTTCCATTTATTATTAAATAATGCAAAAAAATTTACTGCCCCGTTTTTCGTCGAGTTTATTGCATATTTTACGAATAAAATCGGGACTATGCCATATGGCGTTTAGGAGGTCCGCGGTGGGGTAATTAATCTTCGGCCCTTTAAATCGCTTTATCCTCTAAAACAAAGAACGGCTCTTTTTACAAAATTTAATTTTCACCAACATAATAAAAAGAAGTATAAAGATCCGTAAGAGATATCTGGGAGCTTTGTGTTGGTTTTTCATTTTAATATTTCCGGTTCGCTAAAAATTCATTTTGTAGTATTATTTGTTTGCTTGAACGAACAGATTATTTTCATTCTAATATTGTTAAAAGGCGCTATGAACTCCATTGTGAAATTAATTATTCACATCGGAGTTCGACTACTTGATCCGAGATAATCTTTTTTCACTGTCCCGTTGACTATCGCCCTTCACCAAGCTCATAATTAATTTCGCAAAACACTCGGAAATTAAGTTGGCCGACGAAATTATTGACTCCGCTACAACTTCACTCTTATTTCCCCCAAGACAAAGATGAATCACCTTGCTTAAGACGATTCGGTTGTTTTGCGCGATTAGAAGTGTGCTGGTGATAAACGTACACCGCGCCTTCCCGTTAAACGTTCATAAATCAGTACTAGAAACGCATTATTTCCAGCGCAAGTTTATCCCTCCTCACCCGCAAAGACGATGCAATCAGCGAAAGCCCGAAAAGGTCCGCTTCCGCGCTGATTATGCCGGCCTTACATTTTCCGCCTTTCGTCTTCGTTTTTTTGTTCTCCTTTTTTTTACACCAGAATTGCATCACGATTTATGAAGATTGCCGCGGCACAATATTGTTAGCATAACTGCAAAGTCGCAGACCGCGGAATTCCCCGTGAATCAAATTGCACGTCGCCGTAAAAATCGCTGCGAATTTACAATAGTGATAAACTCGTCGTCCCGCGCGCCGTTCGATTGGCCGTAAAAGAAATGGCTGGCTCGACATGTTTGCTCGCAGTGGCCCCTTTTCGAACTTCGCCGCGGTCCTCTTTTTGCGCCCTCTTTTTCCCCGCGCGATGTCCTCTCCGCTTTTTTTCCTCTCCCCCCGCCCCCCGCGCTTTTTGCCCCATCTTTTTTGCCGCGGCGCAAGTACGTGACGGCGCATTTACATAACGCCGCTGCAAATTGTCAATGCGGCCAGCTTTTTGAAAATAAAATATGCGCCGCTGTTCTCCGCAAACGGCGGCACTGTCCGGGGAACGAGGAGGTGATTTAAGGGTCTGTGCAGACGAATAAATTTCGTCAAGTCCAACGTAGGTCCGTGGAAAAGGTGGGTCTTTTGAAAAAATATACGCCTACCGCCTGCCGTTGTCTTCGCGTCCATTTAACGCGCTTTTTTTTCTCCTCGTTCCCCGCCGTATTTTTACTCCCCACCACACGGCCACTTGCAGTTTCACCCCCCCCCCCTCTCCCTCTCCAGCCATGCCACTTCTTTTTTGCACTAGCGAAAAGTTGATCGCGAATTTGTTTAGCGAATTGCTCTTTCAAATTTGCCTACGCCCGTGCGACCTTTCCGTTCGTGTTAAAGACTGCACCGGCACCCTTTTTAAATGACGGCGAGAAAACTTTTGGACATTTCAAATGGATGTTAGTTTTTGCCGGAAGCGGCGCGCAAATAAACTGCGGCATTTGTCAAAGCGAATGTGTTTCGGGTGTTAGAGAAGTAAAAAAAAAAAAAAAAAATTGATTACTAATGGGTTAGGATAATGATGCGCGGTGGCATTGTTGAAGGGATTCGTAGTCGCATTAAAAAGGTTTCCATTGTTTTACATTGTAAATGGCCTTTTTGTTAATTAACATATTGCATATGTAACGTGGATCAATTTTTCGGGAGCTCGTTTTGAAATTCATTATCATTAATAATCCCGCGCATTTTATTTGCCGACGATTCTCGCCCATTGATCATTTTGGATTTAGTATTGCCAGCAATTATTCATCGCTAATGATTATCCATTCAAATATTTTTCTTTTTGTTTATGCAGCATCAATCACCATTCAGTGATTATCGACAAGTTTTATTATTAAAACTTTTCTTTGATTATTCCGCGGTAATTAACGATCGGTTTTAATCTGTATAGATCGTTTCGCAGTTTTAATTCTTGAAAATAGTTTTGATTTGTAAAAAGAACGTGATTAGGTGATTATTGACGATAATGAGGGGTAATTGACGTTCAGAAATATTGTGAAATCACGCGCGTGTGAAAATAAATTATTTGATTTCATTTTTCGTTCTTGACTTTGAAATATTTTTGAGCATTATTAATTTCAAGGAGATTTACTGAACCAAGGGTTGATTGAATTGATTAACTCTTTTTTAAATTTTTAGTGAAAATATGGTAAATTGAAATTTGCCGAATGTTACTTGATAAAACGATATATTTATTTGTTTTATGTCAATTTTTTTGGATGTAATTCTATTTTCAATTTCAAAATTTTTAAGAGATGATTAAGTTTAAACTTTTATATAAATATAAAACACTTTATTTTCTCTAATATATTAATATTTTTTATTGAAGAATAATTTATGTTAAAATCTTTTGTTTTTTTCTGAACCAAGAATATTTTTCTTCACTTCATCATTTACTTCCAAGAACGCAAAAGGAAAACTGTTGTAACTAAAAAATGTTATATTACCGTTTAATCCGTACGTTTGTATGGCAGCCTTTCACGTTTATGTGTTTAAAAAGCCTTCCGTGACGAATGTTCGTATTTAAGTTTGGTCAGCGAATACACGCTCGAGCTACGCGAGATACCGAAACTTTTGATAAGCAAACCGTGATGCTCATTTAACTTAACGTAAGCAGCGCGTATGCGATTTCCCGTTAAATAACTGTAAATTGACGAAAAAAAAAATTCACTCAACCGAACTATTGCGAGTATCCAGAAAAAATTGTTTCCAACTTTCGCGGAAAAGTTACCCAATTGATAAATGGAAGGTTTTGTATCCTGAGTTTAGTAGCTAATATACATCAGATTCGTTAATAAAAAAAATCATTGCGAATAATTTGAATTTTGTCATTTATAGATTAAATTTTTATCAAATCAAAATTGATTGAAACAGGGACTTTTATTTACAGTGTCGAGAACTTTAAATCTGTAAATGCAATTTGAATTAATCGAAGAAGATAAAGTTACTTAAACGATTTGTTACTTTAATTAATTGATTATTTCATAGTGATACATTTTTCAAAATAAACTTTTAAATTTATACAAATTTTGTAAATTAAGTAAAGTTGAAAAGTTGATTTTTATTTTTTAAGAATAGTATTATTTAATATTTATTTAAAGGTTCATGATTTTGAATAATGCATTATTTTATAAGTCGCTAGACATTTATTATATCTTATATTATAATCGAAATGCAATACGTTGTAAAATAGAGTTAATTCGATGCCCGGATCAGTACTGCAAGTGTGTTAACAGTAGTACAGAGCGACGTGATGTCCGGCTGGCACAGTGGTGCAAGTGTAATTATGACATACATCTCTATATACGACGTTGCCTTGTCACTGCTACATCTGTGTATAATCGTATTGTGTTTTAATAATGTCAATTATCCAACAATTATTTTGAAAATTATTATCAAATCAATCCTGTCCGATAAATTTAAGGTTTTTTTTTCACTACCAAAGAACTTTGAGACTTGTATTTCGGTTGCAATTTATATAATAACTCGTTTTCAATTAATAAATTAGTGTTATTAAATACTGATAGTGAAAGTGTTAAGTAATAGTTATAAAATTCAATAATTATGAATCAATCTGAAATTGAATTATAAATAACATTAAACTGAAATGTCGTAAATTATAATACTCAAATAAACAACTTGAATAAAAAGTACAATTTCGGTTGTAAAAGCAATGTCCTTACATTCATATAAGATGAATTTTACGTTATAAACTGGAATATACAGATAAAAAAATGTAGAAAGCATCAAAACAAATTAAATTCAACCGTTATTTCAAAGTCTTGCACTTATACCGTTCTGTAAATAATACAATCGAACAAAAAATACAATAAAAAAGTTGCATAAACTTTATTACTCAAACATTTTAATTTTAAAACAAAATTGCATATACTCTATGAATAAATTAGATGTAATGAAAAAATTATTCCAGTATTCCCATTTGTCACTCGATGTCATAATCGAATCGTTATAAAAATTCGACAAACTTGCCTTATTAAACAAACAACTTTTTTTCCGCACGCGTATCATAATGTCAAGGATATTGTTAAATAAAACAAAAGTACCGTTCGATAGTCCCACGACTAGTTGTCTTACAAGTATAATTTTGATTACAATTTAATTACTCAAATCCAAGATGACGAAACAAAGGGAAATCCCCGTCAAGAAACTCACGCTCAGTTATTTTTGCACAGGCGAAATAAGTGGTATTGTGTTGAGGTCGATTCCCGTTCGTACTCAAAATGCCACTTATCCCTGCGTAATGCGCCAGAATCATTTTGATACGACGCACCTGCGGATTAGCGTGTAAATAATCCGCGCGCACAAGGCTTCTACGTGCAAGACTCGTAGACCGTGGCGCGTCGTCATACAGAGCTGACGATGCGTTTAATTAAACCGTCTGTCGCGCGTCTCTTAGCATTGTTTCCCGGGCTTGAAAAGTTTTGTCCCGAGCCGGCGCGGCATTGTTTGCGCGCAAACCCTCGTTCGCGCAGCGAGCGCGCTACGCAGAAAACAATGCGCCGTTATTTGTTGCTCATTTGATGGGCAACAGAAACGTATCAGGGCGCCGTTGGAAATATTTATCCATACAAACCATACGGGAAGCCTAAGGCTGGACGCGGTGAAAAAAAATGCTGCTGTTGCTTGGTACATCGGTATTTGGTAGGGTTTCAAGTTTGGCTTCAAATGAGAATCGGTTGGCAGTTACATAGACTGTGTTATTTAATGAATGATCAAATTTCGCACGGAAAGAAAAAATCGACAAATTTAGTCAATAACCAATTTTGCTTAGAGCCATCTATCTCTTTTTTATAAGCCGTCTATAACATTTTGGTATAAGCGGCTTGCAAAAGCAGTATAGTCCACGCCCGAATTGGTATGAACTTTAAATCTAATATTCTACAGAACAAGTGTTAACTAAATTGCCTAATTTAGTTTATCTTCTTTCTTCTATACAATCTTCTGTACAAAATTTGTCAGATTTTTCGTTGCGTGCGGGAATATTGAAATTATAATGATATCTACAATGAAAAAAAAGAAAACATGTGTTATAAATTTGGTATGATTTATAAATAGTTTACTTGAATTTATTCTATTTTTACTTTAATTAAACTTACATTGAAGTGCAGTTTTTTCGTTAAGACCAATTTATATAACATTTTTTGATTCATTATTATTATATCATAAATAACATGTCGCTTTAAATTGATAATTTGCTCTTCTAGAATACAGTTTTTTTTAGAACTTTTATAGTGTCCAACAGTTTACTCTACATTGTAATCATTACTATTTAGATTGTACTCTGTGTTGTATATTTGTCTGCGAAAATTATCAAATCATTATTGGATATAATAAAAATCTTAAAAAGAAGAAAATCTATCTCTTCGAAATCTAGCTCAGTTTACGAAAGAGTCATCGAATTACATTGCGGTAATTCGATGCCTTCATTATAATTTCTTACAAGTATGATTGAAGTTAAAATTGCGAGGGAAGAATGCTTGTTTGGCCGAATTTCGTTAAGTTTAAATAACGAAATCTCGTAATTGATCACCGAAACGAGTATCTTCCGTGATTACCGTTGACATTTGTCTATCGCGTCTCGCCATTCGCTCGTGTATCATTTTTTAACTGAACCTAATTTTTGTCGGAAAATTAAATTTGTTTTTTTGAACACGCAATTTTGCAACAGTCGAAACGTACGGATAAACACGTTCAGCAATCAAGTGAATATGTTTAATATGTGCATTGGCGCAAGAGGAAAATGCAATTGCGGGATTGAAAATTTACAAATTCGTTTTATCGAAGTTCGTTAACATCGACCTGCCACGGTACGAGCTTCGAATCTGGTCGAAACAGTCGTAATGCAGCGTAATCCGTGTCGTACGTGTTTCACGGACAGATGGATGCAACGGTGATAATCTATCAAACAGTCAGATTCAGGTTTCTCATATTTCCGATTCCCTGATTAAACGGTCCGTAATTTCGCACTTTTACCTTACAAACGAGTTTGAGCGAATTCGTAGTAATACAATTATTACCGAGCCTTGAATCTAATCAATCAAACACGGATAAAAATAGATAACACGCGCAACAAGAATGATGATAATGTTTAATTTGAATGTGTTTCAATGTTTATACTCAAATATTAATTTTAATGCTAAGTTCAGGAACAGTTGTTTAGAAATAAAAGCATTTTTCCAAGTTCAGTAATTTACAAAAAATTAATTCGAAACTTTTGACTTGAAAGAGTTTTAAGATTTTTAATGCTTAAAGTTCGTGAGAAGTAATTAATTATTCTGTTTTAATATACATTCTAACTTTGGTTTTTGCATTAGATTTTTTTACCGTATATATTATTTGAATTTATCAATCAAATGTTCGACGTTTATCGTGCTTGATATTTATCTTCATTATACTAAAACATGCAAATCCCAAGAAATCATGTCGTTTTTTTTATAAAAAGTTTTTTTTTTTTTTATTTTATCTTAGTGTCGAGGTACTAGCGAGAAATCGGGAAAGTTAATATACAGATATTCCGAGGAATAAGGATAAAAAGCTCGAGCTAAAGTTGTCACGCAGGAAAAGTAAAACAGGCAATAGAAACCTTTGAACCGTGTAAGACCCAAACAGCAGATGGCATTTTCTTCAAGAATACTAATAAGTAGAAAACACGTAGCATCCTCGCGAGTTCCACATTTCGTTTAAGTAGAGCCGTCGATTCCCATGAGGATTCGCCTTTCTAACTCCAAAGATCCAGCAAAAGTTTAAGTTCTTTTAACGTAGCTAGTAGTAGATCATGTACTTTAAGTTAACGCAGATTCTATGGATACGCTCTGTTTCGGGAAACTGTAATGTATAATGTATATTACCGTTTTCTTTCCAGAGAAAGTTTCAACTAATTTTGTATTATTGGACCCATAAAATTTCATTTGGTTATTTTATTTTCATTGCACTGTTTAAAGGATGCCTTAACGGGAACAAATACTGGAATTGAGAGGCATTGATTCAAGTCATTATGATTTCAATTAAATCTTTGACGTTTTCATTTATAAATGTCGAGTTTTAAATTTAAACTAAATTAATGACGATTGAAAGCAGTAACTAAGATCGTAATGTTTTCAATCAAATTAAACAGATAAAATAAATTGAAGATATTATGTCATAAAACAAGATTATTTGCTGGCAGTATTAGCTGTAATAAAAGAAAATGCCAAGGAGATAAAAAAAATAGTAATAGAATCAAGATCGAAATCGATTATTTGTCAAATGCATAGGTAAATGAAATATTTCACTTATGAATCTTTAAGGAATAAGGCTTCATGAATTTCATAAGTATTGTACATTTTTAGAAGCATTCAAATGAAAAGTGTAATAAAATTTGTGCCAATATGTAATACAACGAAAATCATACGCTACTTTAGATATGAACAGCGAAAATGCATCATTTGTAGTCAGGCTGCGTTATGAAATTAGGTCACTATCGATAAACCTACCACGGAATACCGTGGTTAATTCACCATATGTGTATGAACGTAAAATGTCGGAACACAGTGCAAGTTGACATACCGATACAGTTGCAATTTGACCTCTAAATTATTGTCGTTACAATATAATATAATATAGTATAGTATAATATAATAGATAATAATTAGAGAGACATAGACGTATTCTGTCATTGTTGCAATTATCAGGAAACAGTTACGTCGGTGTGCAATATTTACTTTGTCCATGTAAATGCAGATATATTAATGTATGTCAAATAATAGCATCTAAATATCATATTTCCATGTTTTTATATTTAAAATTTGCAGTCAATATTGCTGAATATATTGCAGCTATTCAAAGCAATTGATACATTTATATATAATCAGATTATAAAATTAAAATGTAATTGAGTTCTCTTTCTGAATTATAACGCATGTGTTCTATGAAGTTCATTTGTTATGCATTTAAAGTGAAATTTAAAAAATTCTGAATTGAGAGAACCAAGTCAAAGTCTGTACTTCTTTTTGAATTTTTTAGTATAAATATATTAAATTATTATTGGCAAAATTCAGTTCTATGATTCTGTTATATAATATAGCAGGCTTTATAGGATTGTTGGTAATAAATAATAGCATTTGAACTAAAAAGATTATAATGCACGATCATGTATAAGTTTAATTGTTTTCATGAACGAAAATCTTAATTTTTCAGTTTACATAAATTTTCAAAATTATATACTTTTTAACAAAGAAAAAGATTCTTCTTGCTGTCCCTAGAAAGTTAATAATTAATTTTATTGAAGCAATTTTTTCTTAGAGTGTATTACATAATTTTTCTCTGCTAGTAATTAATATAGTCTAAATTTTTATATGAAAAGTTGTTTTATTTAATATTCTCTAACAGTTAATTACAGATGAAAAATATAAGTACACGTGTTCCACTTTTGCAATAAATTCATTAATTAATGCATTTACTTTGATTCCTTTAGCTCTCTCAGTATAAATTATTATTTGTAAATTCATTATATATTTATAAATAAATGGTCATAATCAAAGTATGCTTGACAGTGCAATTGAAAATCAATTTACGAAAATTATAATAGCAATTGAACTTTTATATTTATTTAAAAATGTTACAAACTGGGTAAAAAAATGTGAATAAATTTGATTTTTCTGTGCATGATGTACTGCAATGTAATGTAAAGATGATATTTATTTGATTGAAATGTGGTTACATGGGTGAATTATTATTATTTCTATGATTATAATGAATGGTATCGTTAATATACACGTTGCAATAATCAAGCCGTGAAACGTGTGATGAACAACACCGAAAATTTATTACAATTTGCTTATTTACGATTTGCTCCGTGATTGGTGCAATTACCGTGTAATTTTGAGTATTTCGTATATTTCTTAACGGAAAATTGAATGAAAAACATGTGTAATGTAATTATTTAAAATATTCTGTGATTTTGTTTTTAAAACATGAAGAACAACAGTCACATGGTATAAAAGAATTTAACGAGTTTATTGTGAAGGTGATGTGATTAATTGGGACGTCGAGCTTAACAGTTATTGGATGAATGATTGTTCATTGAATTTGAGTTTTTGTTCTGATAAATGTAATGAATTGAAAGCATGTAACAGAAGTGGGTCGGGTTTGGTTCATCGTAATTCTTTTCATCGTAATAATTTTATGCAAATTAATTTTATCGTAAATTGATTTTATCGAAATTTTTTTTATCGTAAAGTAATTTAATCGTCTATTAATAAAAATATATAATATTCAATCGCAAAACATACACTTATTATTTTATCACAATTTTGATATTTTTTTCTTGGTAATAGTAAAACGATTTTTTCGCAAAAAACAACCATTAATATTAACATTGTTTAAAAGAGATGCGAAAGTAAAATAAGCATAAATTAACGTCGACGTGAATTGCCAACAGAATTTGCGGATATTTTGAATTATTAAGTGAAGCCTGCGGGTCTACATATATTTTCACTAACAGTTCCCCGAATCTTCGGTCAAATGCCGCAAATCTGTACCCAACAATGACGGAATCGTGCATCTTGTTAAATTTTCACACTATACATTCGAATAATGATGAAAATGGCAAAATACGAATGTGTTTTTTTTTTATTTATGCAAGTATTATTATATTTATTGGAATACATTGACATCAGCTCCAATTCGTTCGGACCCCGTTTTTATGTTAATTGCAAGCAATAATTGATCAACAATTATTTTTAATTGCAATATATAATTATTGCAAACAAGAATTACCGAAATTGGTAATTGCAGATTTTTGAGTTGGCTCAAAATATTTATTTTAATTGTACCGATATAAATAAACAAAATAATGGCTTTAAGAGACAATATCAGGAAAGAGATGTGTAAAAGTGCAGTCCATTAAAAGAGAACATTTTACAGCAAAATAAATATTGTTTCGAGTATGATGTCTCGTGACTGATAATTTTACTTTCTATAAAAGAGTATTACAAAGATAAACGAAGTGGAACAAAGATAACTGTCAGCTGCAATATATGTATACAGTAACAACAATGAAAAATTGCATAAAATGGAACTCTAAATGACTTACATCGCTTATCCTTATTAGATTAGTTCTTAATGTTACGTGGATTCTCTTGTTACTATATACTTTTTTTCCTTTTCACGTGCAGTATCTTCAAAACTCATTACTCTTCATCGAAATTAATTTTTACTGCTTCACTTGTTCGTCAACACTTAAAAGGTTTTGACTTGAGAAAAACAAATGTTACATGTCAAGCAATCATTTTCAGTTTTTTTTTGTTTTGTTTTGTTTTGCTTTGTTTTGTTTTATAACTCATTACATACTGACTATGTATTGATTTATCGAACTTACGTAAGATAAAAGTTCAGATGCACGAATGAAAATATTTTGTTAAATTAATGAAAATTCTTTTCCGGAAAGTTGCAAGTAATATTTTCAGTAATTTGATAGAACATTTGTAAAGAGCTTAAACATTTTATAAATAATCTCAAAAGGGAGATCGACTCTAGTTTTCATTCCAAAATATTTTTCACGTTTTAATCGAAATTGATTTTTTTTTTAATCTAAAGTTAGTGTAATGCAAAATTCACCGTGAAAGGTATTGAAGAATTATGGCGGAGGAATGAACGTGTCAAATATTTGAGATACATTAACGATTTGTGAGGTTTACAAAAAATCATAAATTAGGATCATCAAAATTCAGGGAAGTTTAAACAGTTTTTAAAATAGTTGAAACACCTCACTTTTTACCTGAAATAATTTTAATTGTCGGTTACAATTATAAATAAATAGCAGACAATTATTATTTGTCATGTTGACGACAGTTAATTATAAAAAACAATTCAAAATAAAAAACATAAAAATACTTTCATGATTAAAGCCAAATTGCGTGCAAAATTTTCAACTTATACATTTTTCATCCGCGATATACCTTCTGAAACTGAAATATTCTCGACCTGTAATTTCAGCATTAATATGAATCTACAACATTAGTTTCATATCAATTTTCTACCAGTTAGTCCTCAACACATACAACCATTTATTCCGTAACCTAATCGTACTGGCCACTCAGTAATCACTGGACATCCATTCATAGACTAGTCATTAGTAACCGTCCAAGCATCCAGTCATTCAGTCTTCTACCAATTCGCACTGAGAAGTGGACGGTACAATAACTCAATTTACATACATCGACAGGTCAACAAAGCCAGCGAAAATATTTCGCCAGACAATTTTTCCCGCACAAGCTCAGCACCCCGGCGAAGTCACCTGAAATTCGAAGCAGTCGGAGGTCGGCAACTTTCTGAACTATCGTAATAACAAGCATTAACGGTCTCGTTTTCAGACGGACCGGCGCTTCCGTCGGAAGAATTCGCCGTCGCAAAAACACATCGCTCCCTCGATCGCGCTGCGCGCGCCAGCGGCACAAAAGGTCGCCGACGCCTGATCCCTTTGCAACAATTATCCGAGGAAGTTGGCGCGAAATTCGATCGCCCGGTGGGCGGTGCGTTCGACACGCACAATGGCCCGGTTGACGCGCGCGCCCCCTCGAAGTGCGTTTTCGTTCGGATCCGCGCGGCGAATCGCGGCGAATCGCGGCGGAGCTGCAGACGCCGGGGCAAATGCAATTACCTTTACCTACGCGGCAAACTAAGTTAAAGTTGTGACCGGGGCTCGGGCCAAACTGTTTGCATTATGTATCCGTGGTTCTGGCCCCTTATGTACGCCACCGGGAGCAAGTTACAGTCAGCCGACTTGCACGCACACACACATGCACACACAACTCGGCGAAGACACCCACACATCGTCACACGTGGAGCCACAAACTTATATACACGAGTTCGAGAACACGCATACACGGAGCCACACACACACACACACACACACACATATTGACGAACACACTTTGACGCGCGCAAATACATGCGAGCCGAGGACGGCCGGGCTGTGTGTTGTTCGGCAGATACCGGCGCACGGAATTCGATCGAGATGTACCGGCAAAGTTTGAAACTCCGGGCCGTGCCTCCCGCACACACCACCGTTCGTCCTCTTCCGTGGCATCGCAACCGCTATCAACTTTAGTCACCAGCCACCTAGCTGGCGGACAAGATTTACCGCTTTAGTGAGCGTGGAAATAAAAGTACGTGAATTCAAGTGAACGCGCACCTTCCCTTCCCCGCGTGCCCGAATCGATAAGGATACCGATGTCGGGGATGCCACGCGGCACTTCGAAACCGAATTTCTCGCCGAGGGCGCCCTCTGCCTTCCCCGACGGTGGCGCCCCGGCCGTAATGAATATTTATACGCCGCGCGCAACGCCTAACATTTATAGCGATAAGAAAGAACAGATGATACAGTGGCGGCCGCGCGGGGAGCACATTTTTTCATCGGCCGACCGAACGGTTAAACTGGCTTTGCCGTCGGATAAATGAATCGCCAGCTTTCGCCCGGCGATTTGGCCTCGGTCGAGCGGCGCTTTTCTCGTCGGCCTGCTTTTTTCCTTTTTTTTTTTTTTTGGATTTTGTTTCTCTCTTTTTTCCGACTTTCACCTTTATCCCCCTTCTGTTTTCGTTCTATCCATTTCGTTTTACTTTTTATTACATTTTAATTTATTAGTTTACGGGAAATTGAGTTGCCCGGCCGGAGAAGATTTTCGCTTTGTTTCAGATTATATTCGGAATAACATTTGTTTTTAATTACAACCTCGCTTTTCCGAGGGAACCACGCTGATTTATTTTGCGCTCGGCCCGCGGATTTCCCTGATTGAATGGAGCCCTTTTTGCGCGATGAGTTGTTTAAAAAAGGGATAAAAGGAGAGGAAATAATAAAATGGTATCATTACGTAATTCGGCGCAGTGAGCGCCGAATTCGATACACACGGATTTATCATTCGCGCGTATCTACGGGTGATATATCTCCGGGCAAATGATTTAAAGCGCAACAGTTAAACATTCAACGCTGATTATTGGCGCGCAACCGGAGAAACGTGCTTTTCTAGCGGCGCCGAATGATCGGCGGATAAAAGTTTGGAATTGTTATTCGCAAATCGTTGCGCGCAAGGCGGCACAATGGGCCGCGCCGCTCGCTCGGAGTCTAATTATCTCGGAATGAAGTTTTTCGACGGCGGCACCCCTTTGACTGCTTAAGTATTTCAATGGTGTCCTCGAGGTGGCAAAACAATTTGTCGGTAAACTTCGTTAAACTCGAAAACTTGGGCAAAAATATGATTTAAATATTAAAGCCGGCAAGACGGAGCTCGGGAATATTTCGGACGGGAAATGCTCAATTGAACGGCAAAGTGCATTTTTAAATAAAAATGCAAACAAAACGGACGCGAAATGTTCCGCCCGACGAATTCCGTTCGATGGGATCACGCGGATTCCCCGGCAGATGAAGAAAATGTGCTTTGAATACTGCGAAATCTCTGTCGGCGGGGTAAAAAATCGATTTAATAGGGGACGTCAAGAGGAGTTTCCGTTGATCGATGAAAATTTTTCTACAGAACGCTGGCGTTTCGTCTCGATGAAAATCCGTCGATAATTACAAAACGAATTTTTGACAGTATTGGGTTCTGCGTTGATAATGAAGTTGGTAATAACATGAAACTTACGTGAAAAATTTCGAATTCTTTACTTCTTTCAACAATTTCGTAACTGGTTTCATTATAAATTTTGATTAAAATCTTTTTTTATACTCTGTTTAAATTAAATTGAAATTGGTAAATTGATATGATGTAGCAGAAATGAGTCGTTACTCTGACATTTTAAGTAAAATTAAAAAGCAGTTTTTTTTGAAAGATTAAATATTATACATGTGCGAGAAGACGCATGATTTTTTGGAAATTTTTTATACGAAATTTACATTAAATTTAAAACTGGCATTTCAAAAATAACATTTTTAAGATCATATAAGAAATATAAAATAATATTCATATTTTTTTTCACATCGTCCTCAAAATATTGATCCAGTATAACAAATTGAACCGTACGTTTTCTCTCCCCGATTATGTTTCGTTCAATTTTTTCTTGCCACAACGTACGTTTGGTTGGAAAATAAACTACGGCTTTTTATCTTTCAATTTCGTTTTTGGATCATTCGCCTCGAAACACCATTAATATCGCCACAAAAGAAACGATTGATTACCTTCAAAAGTGATTCCTCTACGCTTTCCTTTCCCGTGTTTTCCGCGCTCATTCGACCGATTAAACACAACTTTTGTTTATTCAATATTCTTGTTACGTGATTTCACGATATGTCTTTTTTTCGCCATGAACGTAATGTCAATGACGTCCGCAATTATGATTATGACCTGCGAGTGGCGACTTTCTGGTATTTACACCAATTAACGTTTAATACACACGGGATGATGGAAGCCGCAAGAGTAAAGCTAATCATGCGAACTGAAGCATGTGGAAAAATTCGTTATATGTGCAATTTCATTGAATTTACTTCACAAAGCTGCAATAACAAATGTTTCGAACGTATATTAAATGTGTTTTAGAGTAAAACAGTTATACACCTTCCATGAGCTATAACATTCCATGAGCCATAACACAAAGTTTGAAGACTTACACTTTAAGTCAAAGTGTAAACAAAAAAAAATAAAATATGAAATAAAATGAAATAAAACTTTTTTTTTCAATAAAACACTTAAAGTGTTTTTCATATCATTTAACATAAAACCTTGGAAACATTTAAAAGTGTTTCAAAGAATAAATGAGTTTTATTTCGAAGTAGTTATTTTTACAGCGTTTAATCAAGTAAAATATGCTAACTAAAATATGTTGCTGTTCTTACATCAACAACAAAAGTTGTTGGGTCAGCAAGTTTTGTACTTAATACAAGTAACAATCTTAAGCAGTTTTTCTTTTATCAATATTATTTTAAGATATTTCTTGGTTCCTAATATGTATCGATACAATCGATCATATTGCCGATAAATCTCGCTTTTACAATCCATATATCAATTTTTTCGCCGTTTCTCCGCGTCTGCAGCGACATCTCGTTAAAATAACCAAGCCCGTGTTGCGCTTTCGTCACGGTCGGCTTAACGGTAGACATTGTGCAATGACGTGACAGAGTTTTTCCGTGATTGATTCTTCGTCACCGCGGAATATCGAGTGCCAAAACAGGTCACTCCTGAGACCGTGTGCGCACCACGGATCAATGCGACGGGACGAAATCTCCGGCGGCGATTGCTGTCCGTGCGCTTCCGTGCCTCCGTGACGCCGAGCATCGTTCGATTCTTAATCATTGCGCAAATTGGGTCAGGTGTAATTGAGGCTTTCAGTTCATCCCGCCGTTAATGGACGAGGACATCGTGTCTTGGCGATGATGATTCCCCCTCCCCCCCCCCCCCCCCCTCCCCTTCTCACCCAAAAAAGTACTTTCTCACTGTCGAGATCTTTGTTGTTTCTTCTGTGTTTCCTCACCACTCATGTCTATCCGCACTTTTTTGTTCTCCGAGAGCATCCGCGTTGCTGATTCCGTACACCAAATAGTCTCGTAGCCAGATAGTCGTCTTATCATCTTGTCTACGAGTGCTTTGTGGGTGCGTTGGTGGCGATCGG
>JABFOV010002671.1:0-19021 GCA_022817685.1 Aradophagus sp. ZL-2020 | reverse complement strand
GCTCTTAAGTGCACCGTTAACTGAAAACTTATATTCATTATAATCGTATTAAATGCCGATATGCAAGTACTCATATAATAATACTTGTTTAAGTAAAAAACTGATGTTATTTTTTTCCGTGTACAACTATAAGACTCAATATCTTTCTAAAAATAATTATACCTGGTTTTCATTAAAATTCGTGTTATTACTCTAATACGCTTTATTGATAGTAAAAACTAGTTAAAATAACTATTAAAAAAAAAAACAAAAAAAAAACAAAAAAAAGATAAAAACAAATATCAAAACAAATGTACATATATACAAAATGATATTTATATTTAATAGAATTGCTCACTATTTACATTACTAATAAATTGCTAAATGTTTGAAAAATAATATCAAAGACATTAATTTAAAAAAAAACTCTTTAATCGTATAGATTTGATGTTTTTATATTTTCTTTTTTTATTTTATTTCTATTATTTTATATTACTTTATAAACATTCCCTAAAAATAATTATATAATTTTATTTTGACAAATATATCAAGATTCATCTTACAAGTCGTAACTTCTTCGCAGAGCTCCATAATAATCTATTTACCTGCCGTTATGTTTCCCATATTATTGCATGTAAATCAATAAATGAGCCATAAGCTACTTCTTAAACATTGTACCATGATTTTCTTCCCGACTTAATTCGCCATTAAAACAAAGTTTGGTAAACAGCTTTCATCGATAAATTATCCGCTTCCCTTTTTCTTTTTTCATCCCGTGTACTTGCATTAGTGTTTCAATTTCTTTAAACTCCCGAGGCGCAAAACTGGTAATTACGATAAAAGAGTCCTTCGGACCATTTTTTTTCCATGTCTCTCTGACAAAAAAATTTTTTTAAATAACATTAAAATTATATTTACATTTTTAACATTAATATACTTTTATTAAAATTACATATAAAATATATGTAACTTTGGATTGTTGATATTACCAATGCAAAATGAAAGCTCAATGCATTTAACAACAAACATGTTTTACACAAAAATAGCAACGTTATTTAATGACAAACTTTCGATAGGTTTGTCGAAGGTCGTAAGAAATGCATAAAAAATACACATTTATACATATATAAGAATAAACATAAATACATTTAAAAAATTAATAAAAAATAAAATAAACAAAGTAAAAAAGATATGATATTTATATAATACGCAAATAAAAAAATGGTAAACATAGTTTTAATATTTTGCAAATTAAATAAATTATTGGCGTACTTTTCTCCTTTACTCACTATAAACTTTTCTCTTAGCATTTCCAAACAAAAAGTTTTCTAATACAAGCAATTTTTTTCACAACGCAAAATAGAAAGCATTGCGAAATTCTCAAACTTCAAAATCAAAATTTTCGCTACTTTTACCCCATCTCGCCGTCTTTATTCTTTAAAAGTTTCATCTGCATTATATAACTTTTATATAGCGCCGTGACAAATTTATTGGCAGATCCGTTTCATTTATTTTGCGCCAACTTTGCAATATGAAATTTCCTCAAACGTAAACCGGAATTCCGTCGTTTACGCTTCTTCGATGGATCGTAAACTAAATTCAGTGACACAGAAAATAACATTTCAAAGCGAAGGCGCTTAAATTAACATTCCCTCGGGTTTATCGCAAAGAGGTAATGAAGTGGGGGAAGTAAAGTATAACAGATAAGCTGCATTTGGTTCGTTGCAACTTATTCATTAACGAAAAATGGAATGGAATTTCCGCTTGGCGTAATCGTTTTCGCTGAAAATGTAATTCAAACTGTCGGTATCATTTTATCCCGGTGACGCTCGTTCGTTTAACGAGACTTTATTTTGTTCGACCAGCCACGTAAACGTTTTGTTCGCTATATAAAATTAAACTTTATCACAATGCGAGATAATTTGTTTTGATGAGTCGAAGGTGAAACAATGTCGCTCATGTTGTATTCAGCCGTGAAAAGCGGCAGCTTTTTTATTTTACGTCGGGGAAAACTCATATTATTATCGAAGCGATACCACCTTATTGATTTTATTCCCCTATTCTTCGCCGGGCATACAAAGGTTTAGAAAAAAGTGGAGAAGCGAAAAAAAAAAAAAAAAGGAAGTTCGCGCTTCCAACCGCAGGAACGATAAGACGTCTGGTTGAGACGATGGTTAAGACGATTAGCAATTGTTTCATCTATTTGATACTTCTTTGCAATTATTAGATAAACGAAGTATATTTTTATATAAAATTTTGAATTATAATTTTGCACGTTAATTTTTTTTCTTACTTATTTTTTTTAAACGAATATCGATCGAATATCAAAAAAAATGTATCGTTCATTTAGAAAAATACAAAAGGTTTTTTTTTCTTTTCAATCTTTTTAGACAGAAAATATTACTTTATGTAAAGATAAATAGATACAATAAAATGTTCAAATTAAGTACCAAATTGTAAAATTTGTAATAAAGGTTCAGAACTTCGATGTCATGCTTTAAATTGCTAAACCAGGATTTAAACTTTTAAATTCAAAGATACCAAGTTCTAAAACTATCAATTAAATTTATTTATTTACAAAAAATATAAAAACTGAGTTTTTGTATGTCACAACTTGCAAAACTGCATCGCAATATCTTCACAAAAGTTGATAAATTATCCAGCGAAGCAAGCGTATTGAGAAAATGCACTCGGGTGCTCAAATTAGCGTGGTATATCGAATTTAATATGCCTCGGTAGACCAAAACGAACGCGACATTCTCAAAATTGTGCTGTGTTAATGAAGATGTTCACGCTCACGGGCCCGTAATGAAGGGTACGCTTTACATTTAATCTTGTTATTTCCTTTAACGTTAATTACACATTTCGAAAATTTCGACAATATTTGGCAGCGACGGTCCAAATTTAATTCCCAGGTCGCTCTATTTCTTCAAAATATTCATGAAAATCAACTTCAATTTTCACAAGTCGATTAACTATTGCTTTATGTAAATTTAAGTGGATTGACAAAATAACATTCTGCTTACGTTCGTGGCAAATTTGCCACCAATGACGGCACGTCGATATTGCTTTTCAGAAAATTGGAACTTCGATTACAGAAATTAAAAAAAAAAAAAAAAAAAAGAGAAAGAAAAATACGGGAAGCATACGTATATTAAAATAGTTTGAATAACGTCAATTTTTTAATGTCAGCAACAGAAACTGAAAAACATTGTAAAAGTTTTGGTTATTAAAGTCGATATAATATTTTTCAACGACTTCAATAAATAATGTTAGTGCGAAAATCTTACGATGTCATGAAATAACGATAAAAACAAGTAGTGCACTAAAAAAAATCAAAAAAGAAAAAATCAAAATTAAAGTATCTTTTGAAGTTTATATACTATAAAAATAAAATCAAACTTCATTAAAAATGTATTTATAATTCAATATCAAATTACGTTTTTAATATTTTTTATTTTAAATTTTATTTTAAAAAGGAACTATTTAATTTTAAATAAAGTATTCCAGTTTTCATAAATTAAATTACATTAATTTGATTAAAACGTAAAATTCACTATTCCAAGACAGACTTTGCTGCAACAGCAAATATTATATTTGTACAGCAATTTTTTCTCTCGTTTACTGTTATGACATTCTCACCACAGCATATTTCAAATTATAAAATGAAATTTAAATTTAAATTAAGAACTTTAAAATTGGTTACTACGCATTTGGAATTTAACTCGAGTACAAATACTTTAAATTCAAATTATTTTTTCATAGCGCATGTTAATATTCAGATAATTCAGAGTATAATAATATCCGGATAAAATCAACTTTTTTTAAATGACGTCATACCAGTGTTAAAAGTAAAAGTCAAATCAACATTTACAAGAAAAACATTTGACTTTTAAGTTACATATAATTTATATTTAAAATATATATAATCACACGTGTACATAAATGTATTTTATTTAGAAAACTTGTATTCGACATCAATATATTTCCGTTTAAAACAAATAGGTTTAATATTTGTGATGAGTAACGTAGAGAACATTTCGGGAATATAGGATTTTACGCAATTTAAATTTAATCGTCCTCAATTATGATTTTGTTTATGTAAAATAATAATTGACCTGTTAAATTGTTTAAATATATTGTCAACGGATCGAATATACTGATATAACTAAACAAGATTTATTCGTGATACCTTTTCTACATGGAATATGTTGATATTTAATCCTATTAAAGTGTTCATATTTTGTATACATACCTACCGACAGTATGTACGTAATCATTTCAATCTCATTGCTTATTTAGCCACCTACTCATTTAAACACGTTTCAATTAGTTTCTACTTGAACAAAGATACAACTGAAACAATATACTAAGAATAGGACTATGATGATAATTTAATAGTTCATTTAAAAGTAGTATGAATTGATGAAATGATTTTTTTTTAACAAATTTTTTATCATAAAGAGGATTTAACGTGGAATAGACGTCGTCGACCGTCATCATCATGACCTTTCACGACGTCACTCCGACATCGATCCAACTGAAGTTTTCTACATAAGTAATTGAAACTTTCAACACGAAATTCTGCAGTTTAAGTGAGAGATTATAATTCATCCGATTTCGACTGTTAAAATTTATACTTTCAAGTACTGAAAAGTAGTCATGTCGGAAACGACTTTTTCTATACTTGTAATTCAGTTGATGCAAATTAAACGAGGTAGTTTTAATATAATTACTAATATTATATGATAAACAAATTTAAATGTTGTGTTAACTCAAAGAAAACATCATGATAGAATGAACACAGCATGTATATAACTCCTAAAATTTTATATCGTGCACGACTTACGATATCGTATAATAGCCAATAATTGGCTATTAAGTATGTTATTTTGTGGCAAATAAAATGAAAAAATAGAAATACATCAAAACATTGAATACATTAAGTACATAAAAATTTTATCATATAAAACACAATTCCTCTAATTTGATATAAAACAGGAAATTCGCAACGAATTCCAAATTAAATTAATTTTGAATCGAAAAAGATATATTTCTTCATTTTTAAAAATATTTCAATGTACAATTTTGAAGTAAAAGTCATTTTCTTAAAAAAAAAAAACTTTATACTCATTTCCTCACCAGAATATTAACTCAGAAATGAAAATCGTTTTCTCTCAGAGAAAATGAATCTTGAAAATTGATTTTGCATTCTAACAAAGCAAATGATTTTTAAGCAACATTTTATTTTTACAAGTGTAACGAAGAAAGTGAATGAAAAAATTAAGCTCCTAATTTTTTATCGTGCTGATATTTGTATTTTTAAAAAAAAAAAAAAACGTTTACCAAGTGTAGTTTAGCAATCTGTACTATTGAATAAAAACGTATAAACTATATTTTTTTTCAAATATTAACAGAAAAAAAAACTGATCTCGTAGATGCAGTGCCGGACGCGATCGAAGAGCTGGCTCGTCTGATCGAGGCGAAAGCACGACAATATCATGGAATTGACATGCAGCATTCACGATACACGAATCCTTTGTACACAAACCCACGGCCCCTCCGAAAACATTTGGAGTTCCTGCGACAAAAAGATCGTAGTCCCCTGGGCCAGGAACTGCCGAAAGACGTCGACGGCATTATGGATTTACTCCAAAAGCAAAACCACCACGCCCTGAATTACGCACCGAGATTTCAGCACCATAAAAGTTTGCCTTACTTTGGCCTAGATACTATGTTCGATCAGTATCAGGAGTATCCGCATTACAAGGTTAGTCTCGATGTCTCAATCAACCATTCATTCTCTACTAATTGGTCGATAAAAAATAAACTTCCACGGGGAAAATGAGACAGTAAATCTTATATGACATTGTAAAATCGACGATATTCCTGAGAAATGGTATGGCTGAATTGAAAACGATCACGGTAAAATTTTAAACGGGTGAAATTTATTGGCAGTCGTCGTCATTTTACCGCCACGGTCAGATTTCATCTTTTTATTATCTTCGATAACTCGATCAAGTTAGTAAATGACGCAACAAGGGTGAAAAAGTCATAAATGTAAGTGAATTTGAATTCCACTCGTGTTACGTGCAACTTTTTTCTGCAAGAAAAGTATGGGTTTTCTTTACATCCATACAACTGATGAATCGAAAGAGACTTTTCCACTCTAGGGCGGAAAAGCGTGAAACTTTTTTTAAATACTTTTCGAAAAGTACAACTTTTCTCTTGAGAAGGTAGACTTTTTAACAATGTAACTGACGAAATGTTATTTAATTTGCAGATCGCACAAGATAAAGAGAAGGAAAGATTGAAAGAGTTTCTGGAGCTGTCGGAAAAGTTCATCGAAGACGAGTCCCGAGGCGAGGATGATACCGACGAAATGCAAAAGCCGTACGAACCTCTACTACCTCAATTTACTTATAAATTTGGTAAACCAAATTTGGAAGACAAAAGTCCGTTCGCCGTCGCCCCAAACGACCCGAGATATTACCAAGACGCTTCATTTTCAACTGGTACAAACACTTTAGAGCGTAGCTTCGTGTTGTCGCATGAATTTAGACTCCCCCGTCGAAGTCACCCCTTGTAAAAACAGACGTATATTGGCTGTATAATAAAAATAGATGGTCACAAGAGAAACATATATTAGGGACATACTTCAAGTAAACCATTCGACGCAAAAGGTTTTCGGGATTTTCGTCAACGTATGATACTTTGAAAATATTATTGACCTGTTTTGTCATGTGGCTGACATCATACTTTATTACAAAATTAATCGTTTCGTTGCGATTCCAATACATATTCAATGGCAATAAAATGTTTTCAAAATTCAGGAAAATACTATTCGAGAAATACTATTCGTAAGAGAAGTATATTTAAACTTTGTAAACAAATGTTTTTTGTAATTAAGAAATATTAATCACTTTAACAAAAACTTTGTTACTTTTCGTATGCGAGTATTCTTTTCTTAAATCTTTAGTCGAAATTCTATAAGGTGCATCGTTTATATAATTTTATTACACTAATATGTAACTCTAATATTCTAAATTTCTAGCTTTTTTATTTAGTGTTGACTAAACATTTGTTTTGCGTCTTTTATAAACGTTAATCTGTTTTCTTAGCTACCGACGAAACCGTCAATCACGAACACTTACTGAAAATCGGCGAAATCAACAAAGAAACAATCACGAAGAAGTTGTCACACAACAAACAAGCTTATGAGCCACAAATGCTTAATCCCGATATGGTTGAGCTGAACGTGATGATGGATCCACAGAGAAGGTCCGATCAAGACCCCTACGTGTATTCCGTGTTCAAAAAGCCATCGGACGATGTATTTTTTGGTACGTTTCTGGCATACAATAACTCTAATTAACAAATTTAATGAAGTTAGTTAATTAAATTGACTGATTTACTATTCAATTAACTCATATTTCTGTCCTTTTCCAGTCGTTATGGCGGCTTTTTGTGCAATTGTTCTGTTTGCGTTGATGACAATGGGATTTATTTGGTTTAGGTAATTTATTTTTTAACAATTGACTATTAAATTAATTTTACTCTACCGAATACATTCAATTAATACGAGAAAGCTATTAAAATTCCGAAAATTGAATTTTAAAGATTTATTAAATTTCGATACAATTCCAGGTCATTTGATGTTTAAATGTAAACTTTCATTTTATTATTTCAATCAATGTCGGAAACGATACATTTAATTGATGTTCCGTTGAAATTGAATTTTGTCAGATTGATTTTTCGATCGATTAATAACATCTTTACTGCATTGACAATAACAGAAGTCAACGGATAGCCAAAGCTGCCGCAGATATCGATTACCCTGCGTACGGAATAACGGGTCCGAATAAAGACTCTTCACCATCCTCTGACCAAAGGTTGGCACAATCGGCTCAAATGTATCACTTTCAACACCAAAAGCAGCAAATTATTGCCATGGAAAAGTAAGTTTTCTTTGGCATCTGATTTTTTTGTCTGTCGGCTCAGCTTGCTTTTTATTTTATAATTTTACTTAGTTTGCTTGTTTTATTTTATCATATCCCGAGTAAAAATTGAAATCAAACCGTGTACTAAAAAAACGAATATTTTATTTTATGACACTTGTTTCAGAGAATTCTTGTATTAAAGGTACCAAAAATGTCTTAATTTGTCACTATTTAAAACACATTTTGTATCTTAAAACTAAACTTTTGTTTTTGCAATATAGACAAACGTGTCTCACCACTTGAGTATTTTCTTAACTATTACCATGATGAGCTTTACTAGTAAATCCTTCTCACAATACAAACTTAAAATGTTATTCTATGAATTTTTACGAGGGATAATATATAAATGTAAATCTGGTTTTGTCAAATAAATGTTGACTGTGCAATTAATAACTGAACATCAATATAAAATTTAGTCGCACTTCTGCGGCTAGAGATCCAGCTTCAGTTTCAGAAGGTGATAGTGATGAAGAAAACGAGGAAGGAGACTACACCGTTTATGAGTGTCCTGGCCTTGCTCCCGTAAGTTTCTACTTTTATTAACGAATATTTCGTTTAAAAAGAAAACCATTTTATTAGATCTTTTCTTTTTGTTTTACTTTAGTAACCGTTAAGTAACGTTTCATAATCAAACCACTGTTTTCAGACCGGTGAGATGGAAGTAAAAAACCCAATATTCCATGACGATCCGACTC
The DNA here is from genome assembly GCA_022817685.1 of Aradophagus sp. ZL-2020. Lineage (NCBI taxonomy): Eukaryota > Metazoa > Arthropoda > Insecta > Hymenoptera > Scelionidae > Aradophagus > Aradophagus sp. ZL-2020. The sequence continues at coordinate 10,347 of JABFOV010002671.1, read as the reverse complement.
CAGCGTCCCCGGCGTCATTAGTACATAAAAAAGACGATAATCCGTAGCTTCCAAGTAAGACGTTTCAACGCGACCAGAACTCCTTCCCTGATGTTTAGATTATTCTAAATATATCATATCGGAAAACAAAAATGTTTATTTACACATACTAAACACACATATACACCCATTTTAATATTTATATGCAGTCAAAAAACATACCTTCGCGTCAAACGAGTTCCGCTTCGACGAAGGGGACCTTTGGAATAATGTTCAATGCCTCTTCGTTGAATAGCGATAGAACAAAATTGAATAAAAGACAATTTCAGCAGAGAAATTAATGTAAGACAAACATTCGAAAATCAAAACGAAACTAACAAGTCGGTATTGAGGAACAAAACCGCTACAACGAGAATGTAGTTTCAATGTATCGCAATAAGTATTTATTATTGGGACTGAAATGAATTCCTCTGGAACGGATATTCTCAAGATTTCCAATCCACCTGACAATTTATATTTTCACGATCCGGATTTCTCACTTCATCTGACTGAAAAATGTCCTTTTAATTGTACAATTTCTTTAAGGCTAAATATTTTGAAGATTTCCAATCTACTTAATATTTTATACTTTTAATATTCGGATTTTTTTGGAAATCTGAATAAAAATCGTCCTGTTACATTTTACAATTTTTCATGATTTGTTACAGTACGGTACATACAATTTAATTCATGTGGAACATATAATGGTTGATTTGTAAATGCATGAATGAATTCCTGAATAATTACCATACCATTAATTATAATTCATTATATTTTACAGACGAAACGGTAAAATATTTACTTCGCCGTATTCAAAATGTTACCATAATTGTTAAGTGATTTGTTAAAGACGTTCAAAAAAGTATAGAAACGTACAAGTACGTGTTTTGTTTCATGTGATTAAAGAAAGATAGATTCATTTTCAATCAGACCATCTAAGGTGAATGCGTTTTCTACAAAACTGATATCAAGAAAGTAAACTATAATTTCGTTTTTACTGTTATCACTGAAATATTATTCTTCGCACTGCAAGCGAAAATCGAAACTGGCATTATTTTATTTTAAGAGACACATGTTGTGTGCTAACATTGTTGTAGATTCAGAGATATATATGTAATATATAGATATATCATATATATTGTATATGAGATATGGTGCATAATGCTTAAGTACATAGAACTTGTAAGATGAAACTTTCACGTTGAAAAAACGTTTCATCAAATCTTGTGAATTGAGAATATGATTCATTTATACAATTCAAGAAATACTTTACTAAACTAACAATCTTAGATCACAGGTCTATCTCCAGATATTTATCAATCAAGCAACATCAATTTTTTTATTTTAACATTCGAATTACAGTGACTGTATAAAATAAATAAATCTTTACGTCAAACAGTCAAATAACTCATAATCTTCAAACTGTAAAATTAACTATCAAAGTATTGTTAATACAGTCGGAACTATGAGACGGACAAACATATTTTTTATTTACACTTTTAAAAAAATGAATTTACTTTAAAAATATTGATCTTATGATAAGTGGATTATTTTGATATTAAATGGAATCTGTTTACTATAAGAATAATGCACTTATTTTGAACTGATTTTGTTTTTTTTTTTTTACTTTTTTAGAGTGTACAATTGTAATTGAAAGATAAAAAGAAACATTGATTCGGATGATTCTAAGACTTGACTGTATTTTGTAAAAGTGTATTTTGTGGCGTGTAAAAGTGGCCCTTATAAAGCTTTTGTGAGACTCATATAGGGTCATTATTACATGTCTAAAAATATCATGTTTTACTACTATAACAATAGAATATAGTTTTAATTTAATATATTAGATTTGTTACCATTAAAATTATAAATCGAAGATTTTCTGTGATTTTAGTCAGTTGTGTGAACAGTATCGCAACTATTAATTTGTTCAATTTTATTCCCATTTTATCAAACGTGATAACTTGCAATTAAACATTTTTCCAACGTGCAATATGTTGTAAATTCACTGCTGAAGCACTTTTCTTTCACGGAGAAAAATGTTTATAAATATAAAATGATTATTTCGAACGATACAAGTAGAAAGATTCGAGTTTCAACAGTGACAATGGCGTGTGATCGATGTTTTACAGTGTTATTACTCTATTTTGCATAAAAGTTATTCGTCCGGGCGGCGAAGTTGCAAATTTTACGCTTCAAATGTAAACTGTTAATTTGCGGTGTTAAATAGAAATTGAAAAATAATAAATAAATAAAACTTCTCATTTAATATATATGTATATATATATATATATGATTTGAAAATTACTCGACATATATTATCATAGAATGTCAAGAAATAAAGTAGAAAAAGACATATATTTTAATTTTGCGAGATATCAGTAACAAAAAAAGACATTTTTCTATCGCTGAAACTCGACAAATCGTAGATATAACTATATTATAGAAAGTTTCATAAAACTCCTATATCAAAAGCACTAAAGTGACATCTATAAAACATTAAATTAAAATACCATCCAGATGTTGCTCCGATCTATACTATCTCGGCACTTATTAAACAATTTTATTACAGATTTCAATATATACTATATCTATTTTAATACGATCAAAGTGAGACTTTTAGTTGAAACGAAAAATCAGAAATTACTCTAATGTAAATAAAATAGTTTAAATTACAAAAAAGACTTCTCCAAGTAAGTCTTTATGTCTATGATCTATTTTCACATATCAAGTGACTTTCAACTTTACCTGAACCTGTATAAAAGATTTACAACGTAAGAACGAGAAGTTGTCGAGTGGGACCTAAATTCTTAGAAAAAGCATGTAATACACGTCCCTCTCAATTATTTATGAATAAATAATTAAAATAACTACGTACGAATGGACGCAAACGCACGCAAATTAGCAGTCGACAATTGCAACACATTTTTTTATATTTTCTTAGAGCTATTTTCGTTAACTTGCGGCTACATGTAAGCAGAATACGTGTTAAAAATAAAATATCGAACAAAATTAAAATGAAATGCTTTTTAAGGTCAGTTATGTTATACAGGCAATCGCATAGTTGTAAAATGTGCCAAAGAATCATCATGTGAAAGCCAATTCAGTTGTTTTGTCTCTTTATCAAGCTAATGTAAAATGATTGATTTTGAATTAAACTGTATCACTTGAGGATTCTTTGCAATTAAACCTGCGTCAACCGATTTTTATCAATTGAAATCAAAGGGTTGCTCTATCATAAAGTAATCAAATTAAACGAATCTGGATTATTAAAATGAAATGAAAATAATGCAGTAATAAATGTAATATATATAATTTCAGTTATGAAAATGAAATTATTGGAAATATCTTCAAATGTTTGAAATATATAATTTTGTATCTATACTCTTTTTATTATTTGTGACACAATTTTCCAAATTATAAATTATTTTTAGACTATTGACTATCAGTTACAAAATAGTTGTATTACGTGTTAATATTAAAGAGAACATGTACACAATGTAAGCTTTAATTATTTGTAAAACAGACAGTATGAAACTGCTGAAGTGTCTTTATAGTAAAATAAAGCGGAATTTTTTAAAATTTCAAGGGTACTTTATTAAGATTACTTTTGCTATTAAATGATATTTGAAACTCATCTATAATTGAAATAATCGTAGAGTTTTCTTTCTTTCTTTTAATTTCATTTTCAATGTGATATTTGTTCATAATTAAAGTATTCGATACACAAAAAGAAAATTGTAGTGTAAAATTACTATACTTTGCAGTAAAATGCTTTTGGTAATTGAATGATATCACAGTAATTTCGTTTGATTTCATGACTGACGTCACTGAAATGAACAAATCAAAGAGCCATCCTTTGAATAAAATAGTAAGTGCTATGTTTCTACGTTTAATCAAGAGACAAAAAAAATTTTTATCAGATAACGTAACTTGGTGGAACTGCACAAACACATACTTCAACGAATCTACAAAGTGTACTGAAAGACGAACTAGGAGATTTGAAGTTGCGTTCTGATTTTGTTTTTTATGTATATTTTTATTAAATATATATTTATATATATTTTAACTGCTATTTTTACTAAAAACTACGTTTCATTTCTGAGATATAAAGAAAAGTTTACACAAACTTGCTGTTTATGCCACACTTCTTAATACATCGACAGTGAATGTAAATGCGATTGATACACATCTACTTTTTCATTTAATTTTAGCAAATAGTCGAATGATTAAAGAAAGATGCGGCAAAACGCACTGCTGGGAGTAAACAGAAAGAAATAAAAGTACATGCAATCTTTGTATTGTAAATTGTGGACCATACATTATATGTACACTAATGATATACATTATATACGTACAAGTGTAATCATATATATAATATATATGAATACATCAACTTGAGGATGGGTGGAACAATTGGCTGACCGACTGAACGACACGCTCTATCACGATTCTACAAACTTTTATGAGAAAGTCAACATATACACATATAATTTCGAAAAAGAAAGAAAATGAATTGAGAGACTTGGAAATAAAAATGATGGAGACAAGTATTTGGATTGGAAATTATCAAATTCTTCCCCTTTTTCATACATAAAGTAACAAGTATATATTATTCATAATGAGCACTGATGTACAGTAGATTTTTAGACAAGGAATTACCAAGTGCACCAACAATTTCGTGCAGTTATTTATTGTTGATTTTTTGCTTGTATTCAATTTCATTAAACATTTAAATCATCTAAAAGTACCGTTAAAAAATCTTGTACACATTCGATTTGTATCAAAGTCATGTGACATGACAGTGACTGAAATATTCTACTGTAAATTGTTCCGTGCGTTGCAACAAATATTTTCATTTACAGTCTCTATAATTACATTTTACATTGGTACATCAAATACTTCGTCCAACGAGTGGCAGTTTATTTCGCGTAAAACGAATCCTTTTGAATCGCATAAAGTTTTCCGCCAATGTTGACCCTCGGACCGGTGTAATATCGCCAGAACAGGCTGCCACCGCGCTTCAGCTGATTGTTTGCCGATAAGTGAGAAAAGCATTCCAACCAGCTACTGTATACTGGCATATGTGGTGGCGTTCCGGCGATCAATCTGAATTTCAATTTAAATATCAGTTATTTTTGTACATTTATAAGTATTATTTACTCTTTTTTTAACTTATTTTTAATTTTTTTTTTGCAGAAAAATTTACCGAAATATTAGTACTAGAATTAGTTTTGACTACGCTTTCTTTAGTCTTAATTTTATCTAAATCTTAACTGATCTAAATATATTCTCTCAATAATATGTTTAAATTGTTTCGGGAATAATATTTTTTCATTTGCTTTGCTTAATGAGTACATAATATATAAATTCTTACACATATTGGAGAAAAAGCGTTTGAATTAGACGAAAAGAAAACAATTATAATAATAATAATAAAAGAAAGGACAAGGGAAAATATATACACATATTATAAAAAAGCAAAATAACTTACCCGCAATTATTTACAGCCATACAATGCGAAACAACCAATAACGGGTATGTTACAGTATTCGCCAAGAACTGTAAGACAAGAGTAATAGGATAATACAACAAAAGTTGTCCATATGCTTTTTTTAAGTCTGGATTTTATTACAAAACCTATTAGTGTAATAATGTATACAAATTCTATTGTAAAATGATTATATTTTTAGACAATAAATAAAGATAAAATACCTGTAGAGTTTAGTTTTTTTCTATTGTCAATTCAGTTATTTCATATAGTTACATTAAGTGTTAAATTAATTAATAATAATTAATTTTAATTAAAATCAATTACGATTTTTTAACTAAGAGTTTAATTTTGATGAAAAAGTTTTAACCAAAATAATTTTTATATTTTTTATTTTTCAATATGAAAGGTATAATGTAGAAGAAACTTACAGTTGCAGTTGAGCTGACATAAGGTCTGATTTCCTTATCTTTAACCAAGTATTTGTTGGCAGCATACGTTAAATTAAAAACTAATACAATAGTCGCTGCATTTGCTAGAAGTCTAGGTATTAATCCTGCAAAATATCCGGATACGCCATCTTCTCTATATATTTCTATTAGCGAACTAAATATACCACTGCAAAGAATACAAATTTAAATAAGGCAATCTATAAAGTTTATTATAATGTAATATAAATGACTCTTTGAATTAATTCTTCGATTTATGGTTTGAAATCATTGGATGTTCAAAATCACTAAATCTATTTACATATAAGTTGAAGACAGTAATCAAAATTTACAAATTAAAAGTGCATTTATGATTTGAATATCAGAGGTGTAAGAACAAAGATAATTACAAAAGCAAAAATAATTTAACGGGGAGAGGATAATTAAAAATATTGGCCTTTAAACATAAAACAAAAAATTTGAAAACAAGCTTCTGTCCCCTAGTTCTTACACTATTATATAATTTTTTGGTTTGTATAACAATTTTATATTTAAAATTTGAGTCTTATAATAATAAACAAAAAATATCTTACTTATATTTCATTTCACCACCAACAAATTGTGCCATTATTCTTAAAGTGATGACTTCAAAAGGATGACTTACAATAATTCCCATCATTCGACTTACTAAATCTCTAACCATTTCATGAAGATACTTTTTACGCCTAAAATTATAAGTTGCTGTTAACAATGTAAAATAAATGTTACTATTAAATATTGATTACAATAACATCAATTTCAATTACTTCAATAATTTAATGATTCAATATTTGAATAATTTCAATTTTGTTTCTTTCTAAAAAAAATACAATTTACCTGGCATCATCTGACAACTCATCTTCATCTTCTGTAAGTTCCCTTGGTATTTTAAATTTGACTGCAGTTTTTTCATACACCATTGAATTTATAGTATTTGCACATAATTTAGGTAAAAGACCCCGGTAACATCCAGTGAATCCATCCACATTTTTTATGTACTTAACTATCGCAGAAAATACAGCAAATGTACAAAATCTCAAATAATTGTAAATAACGATAAACACAATTTATACTTTATTCAATTTTTTTTTTTTTTTAAATTTAATGTAAATAAAGACTGAATAATTGTACAATTAATAAAAATCCTATAGTCAATAAAAATAACAACATGTAATTAATAAAGGTTAAGTTTAAAAAATAGAAAAAAAAATTAACTTACTGTATGTGAAGACATTTGGTAGAGCTAAAGCAGGTTTACCAAAAAGAGTCACAGTTTGTCGAGGCGGAATTGGTTCATGACCGATCTGTAAACAGTCGTCGCAAAATCTTTACATGCTTACAATCACGTTTTAACCTAAAAAAGAAATCAGCTCACCTGAATTAAAACCTTAACATATTCTATCGGATGGAAAACCGTATTTAAACATAACCCAGCTACCCTGGACCACTGCGTATCATCTTTTGATAAAACCATACTTGATGACTCCGTCTTGAATACAATTGTTTTACCGCAAATTTTATTTGTCAGCTCCTACAGATTTACCTCACACAAAGCTATGTATATATACATACATACACGATATAAATCATTACGCAGAATCGCAGATTTCAAAATGTAGGAAATTCTTATTTATGTTTGACAATATTGTGTTTTGAAAGCTTAATTTGAATTTCAATAAAATTATAAAAATATTATTATACTGTTTTTCATATTATATTAATTTTTATTTTTGGAGAAAAAAAGTTCAGTAATTGTAAATATTTTTTTTTAAACAACATGAAATTATAATAATGGGAATTAATAACAAATGATGAGAATCAATTTAATAAAACACCAACAATTGATTGAAATGTGTTTTTAAAGTTTTAAATGATAAAGAAAGAAATATTAATAAAGGTATATATGATTAAAAAATTAATGGTTTGAAATACAAAAGTTACTAGTGTTGCAAGTAAGAACATAAAGTCTATTTTTAGCAATTAATTTAGTTTAGATTATGGTTAGGATAAATCATGTATAAAAATAAAAAAAAAGTCTTAATGTTTTCATGAATATATTAAAAATTGTACACAACAGTTAAACATTTGGGTAGGAATTTTGCGAATGAATTAACTTTCAATAAGTTAAGATGGAATTCATACAATCGCACACTCATTAACACTTATCAATCAATAAAGGCACAATTACTTTACATATATTCCAATGTCATAGTACATAATACAAAGAAAATGCAAAATTATGTATCGAAATTAAATGGCTTCACAGTCGGTGTGTCTCTGGTAAATACTTCATCACATATAATTAAATCGTTTGTTAAGTTTGTGTATAAAGGCACAGAAAAAGTTCAATGGCATACATACACCTGTCACAAATACTTTATGCGATTCGGACTGTAAGGAAACATTATTATAGATGAAAAATACGCTTCGACACTCGCAAGATACGTCAGCTAGGCGAATCCTCTTCAATGATTATCTATAACAAAAAATATTCTCCTGCAATTTTGAACAGATGACTGACCTTATAGTAATAACTTAAATACAATTAATTAAACATTCACTGAAATAATGGAATTATATATTTGACATAAAAAGTAATAGGAAAAAAAAATCACAAATTAGTACTCAGAGAAAAGCAAATCACTTTCATATCTATAAAAACATAAAAACAGAATATAATCTTACTTCAGACAAAATAGCCCAATTTTCACTTTCGCTATGAACCGTTAAGCGTAATGCCGCAATTTTTCCTAACGTTTTATCTACAGTTCCACGAGCAATTCCCATGGCATCAAATTTACCTAAAAAAAAGAGACAATGTTAATTTTTCTAATCAATTAAACATTTCTTAAAAAGTGAACATGAACACAATATTGACTTTAGATTAATGTTGATAATTTGATAATTTATCAATTTGATATTAACATTGATGAAACTAACATTAATTTGGGTTTTTTATGTTTATATCATTAAATTTTCAACTTGTTGAATCATATTGTTTATCAGAGAAGTTAAGATATACGCATACAAACAGTATAAAAATTTCGTACCAATAACAATGTAACCATCTTCTGTTACATTGCTATTACTTCTATTTAAATTAGCTGCATCTTCTGGCAACACCTCAACAGTCGTATTGTAAAATTTATCCGAAGGATGCTCTGGATTGCCGCTCCTAAATAAGTACTTCTTTACAAAAATAGGATGCTTGAATTTAAACTTCAAATGATCGCCGGGCTGAGGCAGAAGTCCCCAGAAAAATGTATCGCCTCTGTAAGCTTTTGCTAAGGTGTAATGTTTGTACGGTTTGATTTGTGACTCAACCATAGCTTCTGGATTTTTATGTGGATAAAATAAAGCTATTTTACCAAATTGTTTGTCCTGCGAACAATTTTTTTTAACAATTTACTAATCATCTTATTTTAAATTTTTTTGATGAATTTTTAATTTAATGAGTAAAAAAATTTAGATTAAAATTTAGATAAAGAACATTACCTTCAATTTTTGAACTTTTCCTTTTAAAGACGAATGAGTTCCAATGTGCTGGAAGAGGGAGGGTTTATAATGGAACCACAATTCAGCTTTTGCAATTTTGCAATGTTTCTGGAACAATAATATTTTTTCAGTTATCCAAAGTTCGAGCTGATGAATCATTTAACGATGATTGTCAAACTTAATAAATAGCAACTCACACTGTCTTTGTCAAGACTGCAAACTTTTGTTGAAATCAAATGATCCAGAAGCCAATCAACAGGTTTATCATTGTGGAACATAAGAAAAAATTGTACCAGCCATGGCAGTTCAATGCACTTAAATAATTTGCCAATAAATCCGAGCTGACAAAAGTCAAGAACAAACCAGTTTTCTTTAGAACCAATCTTTTGCAGAGCGTATGTTTTCATTGTGGTAATAAAGTTTTTCTTCGCTAAAATGTCGTCTTCTAATTGCACATAAAAGGTACCTCTAGATTGTGCATACGACATAAGGAAGGCAAAATCCAGATTTTGCTTTGACCGCCAAACCACACGTTGATGATCATCGCCCAAAGTGTCACGTAATTTTGACAAATCAGGATAGTACGACGGAGAAGGTGAAATCACTTCTATTATTCCAGTTTCCACTTCATCTGGAAATCTAAACATAAAAAAAAAAAAAAAAAACAATAAAAAAAACACCCCAACAAAATTTAACATATTTCCCCAACCAACCTTTTTAACATTTATCTTTTTTTTTTAAAATTTTGTTTCCAAAATCTGATCTCTCAAAACAACTTACTGCGTCCAAACACTGCCCATCTGACAATCGATCTACACGTCGTTAGTGTTTATATCTATCAGAGTCACCTCCAATCAAGTGCCGTCTTTTATACTGTTT